>CM034539.1:56152016-56442016 GCA_020002185.1 Paraescarpia echinospica | reverse complement strand
CTCACTCACTCACTCACTCACTCACTCACTCACTCACTCACTCACTCACTCACTCACTCACTCACTCACTCACTCACTCACTCACTCACTCACTCACTCACTCACTCACTCACCACTCCTCACCACCTCACTACTCACTCACCACCACCACTCACTCACTCACTCACTCACTCACCTCCACTCACCTCACTCCACTCACTCACCACTCACCTCACTCACCACTCACTCACTCACTCACCTCACCCACTCACTCACTCACTCACTCACTCACCACCACTCACTCACTTCACTCACTCACCACCTCCACTCACCACTCACTCCACCTACCTCACCCACCTACCCACCACTCACCCACCCACTCACCCACCCACCCCACTCACCCACCCACCCACTACCCAAACGCGCACACACACACGCACGCACGCACGCATCGCACACACCCACTCACTCCACCTACTCTCTCACCCACCCACTCACTCACAAACATCGCACGCACGCACGCACGCACACAATCACACACACACACGCACGCACACACACACACACACACCTGCTCCATAAAAACACACAGCACACACACCACACACCACACCACACACAATTACAATAATACCTGGCCAATAATTCACACACACTACTACACAACTTTTCACACACAATTACACACACCACAATAATAATAATACACACAATATCATAAACACACGAAACTCATCATCATCATCAATAACACCAATAATAATAACCACATAATACCACACACACACACACCAATAATAATAATACCACACACCAATAACACACCAATACACATACATACACCACACAATAACACCACACAATAATACACCACACACACACACAATAATAATACACAATTACACACCAATAACTACACTACTAATAACCAATAATAATACCAATAACCAATAACCCTCCACAATAATACACAACATCAATAACAACTCCAATACACCAATAATAATACACACACACACACACAATAACACACCAATAATACACACACACACACACACACACACATTCAATATCACATCACACACCCACACTTCACACACATCACACACACACCACAGCCACACACACACACCACACACTACTACCACACCACACTGATTCACACACCACAACTACTAATACCACCAATAATAATAACTACCATTAATTCACCACATCGCATGCACGCATTCACGCATTCACGCATTCTCCATCAGCATCGCACTCCACTCTCACTCACTCACTCACTCACCACTCACTTCACCACTCACTCACTCACTTCCACCTCACTCACCTCCACTCACCACTCACTCCACCTTCACCACCCACTACTCACTCACTCACTCACCACCACCTCACCTCACCCACCACCACTCACTCACCTCACCTCACCACTCACCCCACCACCACTCACCCACCCACCCACCCACCCACCCACCCACCCACCCACTCACCACTTCACCACCACCACTTCACTCACTCACTCACTCACTCACTCACAAACACGCACGCACGCACACAATCACACACACACACACACCAAACACACACACACACACACAGACACACACGCACACACACACACACACACACACACACACACACACACACACACACACACACACACACACACACACACACACACACACACACACACACACACACACACACACACACACACACACACACACACACACACACACACACACACACACACACACACACACACACACACACACTCACCACATATAAATAAGTATACATCAACGCAAAAAGACGGACGCACCCAGTGCTACTTCGCTCGCGCCACCCGTAATCGCGGCGTTGTATTTCCGCGGCCTCGAGCGCGTACTTTGTAGCTACCGCCACTCAGTAAATTTGTCAACGATGTCACGCCCCGCTGAGCATCAGCTACAGCGCGCGGCTATTGGCGAAGCGGCCGCCGAACGACATAAAGACCGTTGCCACACGAAGGCCTCCTGCAGAATAATACACCTGTTGTAAGCTTTCGGAAACACGGCGCGCATGTGGTTGTAACAGACCACGATACACGAGTGTGCAGGTTTAGTGCTACTCTATAGAAAGAAAATACATAATTTATAAAGTGACGGACGTATTAGTCGTTGCACGCTGACATTTTGTAGGCACATTACACGGGATAAAATCAACTGTTTAATGTTTATGGTGAACCATTATTGCAAATGCGCCATGAAATATTGTGGTACAAGTAGAATTTACGGCTGAATTGTGAGGGAAGGGAAACGAGAAGACGTCATACAGAAGTAGGGAGGAAAAAAGGCTTATGGAGTGAAAATAGAAAAGTATAAGTAGCAGAGAAATATAAAAGAAGCAGAAGTAGATGATAATTGTGATGATGGTGATGATGGTGATGATGACGATGAAAAAGAAGATGAATATGATGATGATGATGATGGAGAAGAAGAAGATGATTATGATGATGATGAAGACAATGAAACAGAACAAGAAGAATACGCACAAGAAGCACACGAAGAAGCAGAGAACACATAAGAATAAGAACAACAAGATCAACAAGATCAACAAGAATAACAAAAACAACAAGAAGAATAGTCAGAAGAAAAAGAAGAAGAAGAAGAAGAGGACGAAGAAAACCTGTAGGAAGAATAAGGAGAAGAAGAGGCGCTAGAACAGTGGAGAGAAAATGTTAACGACGACGTGAAGAAAAATGAGAAAAGAAGAAGTGACGATGACAAATAAGCATCTATGTATGCGAAGAGTAAAACAACTACGTCGTTCGAGCAAGAGGGAGATCACAAAAGCGCACACGGCTTACGATACGTCGACAGTCACCGGGTAGCTTCCAGGACGATTCCCTTTGAATGATTTACCGCATAGCTAGCTTCTGAATGCTAAATTAAACTCGAATTACACTTTCCGAATAAGAAATGAATGCGTCTGATTTTCTCGGCAGCTGATGAGGTTCTCTTGTTTCGCTGTGTCTTGCATTTTATACGTTTTACTGCATAGATATTGTGGCGACATATGTGTTTCCTTCTGAGAAAAGAAGTGAAGTACCCTGGAGGGACATAACAATGCCTTGTCAGAGTAATATGTCTCAATAACGCTTTTATCTATTGAGATAACAAACGGATACTCCGTCTTCCATGAATCCCATGGCTGTTAAAGGTGCCTCGTTATTTCGCTTTTTTTTACTCATCTAATTTCAAGTTCATATTGTGAAAAAGCAGACCCACCTCATAGCCTCTACGACACGCTATAGCACCAGCGCCGGATTGGGACTGTACGGGCCCCTGGACTGAGATTGGTCGGGTATCGGGTAGTAGTTCCCACATGTTCCTAATTTCTACAGTAGGGACTTCAAGACAAACATATGACCTTGTCCCATTTAAAACATCAATATTCATCATATTGAAACACCAAAGTTGCGTCTAGTTTTGTTTCGACCTAACATAAATTACCCTAAAACGATCTGTGGAGGCCCCCATAAAATTATATTGTGAGGGTCCTTGGGCAACTGTCCGGTCTACCCTGCCCTAAATCCACTGGTTAGCACGTTTGTGCCATTTTCCGTGTAGTCTTCGCGAAATAGTCAAACAAACTATTAACTTATTTAATTTAATTTTCCTAGCCAAAACTCGAAAACACGTTTTGTGGGCTTACGACTAATTGTCGGTCCGGCAATTGGCTTTGCAAAGTTTCCACAATTATGTAATAACCGAAGTGATGTGTTTTGACAATTTACACAAATTATGCACTATGCACCTTTAAATTAAACCGACTGCGGGTTTAAACTATTTGACCAAAATGCAAATATTGATACATTTGTAATCTGCAAAACCAGTCTAAGAAGCCGCGTTAAAACGGCGTCTATGTATGCAATACGTTTTATATCTTGCTTTGTTTCAAACTGCTTAATTCTGCTGAGCAAACAATTTTACTTTACATCTGGTGTCATGCGGTGCATAGTAATTCGACGGGGTATCCGATTACCTGGTTTCTTAAGATTGTGGCATACGACCTACCTATATACGCAAATAGTTAGCCTTCCACTTTCTCACACGATAAGGAGTTTGCACGCACAGCATTTGTGACAGTTTATCACGTAGAGAAGACCACGACACACGCACCTATTGAAAAAAAACATGTTTGTTATGTACGATTTACAATGGCGATATTGTCGTGGTCATTACGCCACCATATCGTATTTCTGAAGACAGGAAACGGATAAATGAGTTGCATGTTAACGTTTGCGAGTATCTTTGATAAAAATAGGCACTCACGGATACAAACCGACACGCCCAAAGACACTCATGTACCTACCTATTGATACGCGGGCGAGATTAAGGAGAACAATAACGTATCTATATCATTGTTATTAGACTAAACCACACAAGCGTTAGTGCGGTGTCGATTCGTGCCGATAGGATTATCTTTACCGTTACGTTAAATATATTTGTCCGACCAACGAAATCCCTGCACGTAAACGGACGGCCTGTCCAACATAACCCGAAACTTACGCCGTGTTGTTTTATTACACAGCCCGATCCGATTTAACACGTCATAAGTCTGGTTTTAATAGACATTTATGACCCGATAACGTTGAAGTAGTTATAATGACGTTTTAACGACTTGCTCAATTACCGTTGCGTAACCGCAATATCAGATATTTGCCTTGTAACGGTAATGAGTTCCAAGACAAGGATAGCGTCCTTGATCCCTTCGTGACAAGTTGACTGGATCCAGGCCGGGACTGCTACTAATGGATTCGGTATACTTAGAAAGATAAGTGGGGGTCAATGGACGTATAAATGGACATGTTGACTTTATACCCTAAAATAGCGTCTGAGAAACTAAGTTAGTGATGTTAAACGGTTATCCGTGAACTAAATCAAACTGTTAATGACACAGAAGTACTCAAAAGATTGTACATTTAGATGAGATGAAAAATAAACAACCCTAGAGTGTAATAATTGTGCACGTGAATTATGGAACTTTCAAAGCTACCATAATATGTCTGGTTAATGTATATACCTATTTTAGCAAAACAATGGACCAGGCTGAGTGCGGTTGTATTTACGGAAACACAGAAAGTATTGTATTGTAAATAAGGTACGTTGAATTTTGCTAGCTCGGGGGCGTGTTCTATCGTCAAAGTGTGATCGCATTAGTGGTTACTCGAAACTGTTATTCTATCACAAATTGAGTCCATCATCTCAGTTGTAGGAAAGACGTGCAACGGTTGCTTTCAATACAGGGTGTGGCGTTGGTACACCTTGTTTTGACAGCGAGATTGGTAGTTGCGATCTACACCGGGCGACAACTGTATACGTACACGAAACGGAATCACGTTAATACAAGAATCTGCGAGTTTGCGAGAAATTGTGACGTATATGTTGTATCAGCCAATGTAATCTCTGGTATATTTCTTTCCGGGCCGGTTCTTCTGTTTATGTAGATACGAAACTGATGCTAAAATCGTTGTTAATTTGTTCATAATTAAAGCGGCTAGTTTATGAAATGTTGTCACATTTTGTGAATCGGTTGTTCTACCTCTCGTCCGATATTTAACCAGATTTGGCCAGACTTACAAACACGTTTAACACTATTAATTTTAATAACAGTTAACGCAACGTAATCTGATTTAACACAAACAAAAGTTCCAAAATAGCAATTCAAGGCAACCTCCTCTGACAATGCAAATGGACAGTTAATCCACTGGCTTAACGATAACCCAATACAGTGACCTCTCGCTGCAACGACCACGTTCCGTTTTTGTCAAACCGTTCCGTATATCCAGTTTTCCTTGTATCGACAAGTACATGACAGAGTGCATGCTAGTACGGGTAGACCATTCTATGAAGCTATACAGCCAGTTTTTTCTTCGGGTGTCCCGCCGTCTCTTGCCCTCACAGCGCATTGCATGATCGTCTCTCTGCTGTTGTTATGACATATGACGCGGTCAAACCAGACAAGTTTACGTTGTTTTACTGTTGACAACAGCGGTCGTGTTTTTCTAACACGGGTGTCAACCTATATATGACACACGGTCGTTCCTTTTGTAGGATACAGGTTTCAATGTAAAGGGGGCCGATTGCGCAATGAAGCCGCGATGGTTCTGTTTTCTTATATGAAACACGACGTTATACATGGCGTATTTGTGTCCCGTCGTTTGATGGAAGCTGCTATTGAAACATCGCAGCGGTGTGTCTTAAGGAGAGACAGGCTTCAGTGCGGTGACCCGTCGGTCCTGGCACCACCTAGATAACCGCTGACAACTATTGTCCTGTTCAAATTGTGCCACGGCCGAACCAAATCGCAAATAGAGTGTCGCTCACTCACTCACTCACTCACTCACTCACTCACTCACTCACTCACTCACTCACTCACTCACTCACTCACTCACTCACTCACTCACTCACTCACTCACTCATTCACTCACTCACTCACTCACTCACTCACTCACTCACTCACTCACTCATTCCTTGACCAGGCGATTGCAGTAATGCTAACTTGAAGACTCCCGTAGAGATCGGTCTCCTCCGTATGGAACAGTGAGCTACTGCACGCACCACTGCATAGCTCCCGTGACTCTAGACCATCCATTCTCGTGAGTTACCCGTCCACATCTTCTGTGGTCTGCCTCTTTTTTTCGCTTTTTTCGCCTTTGGCAATTTCTTTACGACGCGTGTCGAGCCTCGGTGTATGGCCAAGCCATTGTGGTTTGTTTTATTGTACTTTGGTCCTGAGTGTTCGGCGACGGTGCGTTAAGTATGTATTCGTGTTTGATATTTCTGTATTGAAGTTGTTTAATATGTTCGTCATACATGGTTACATTACCACACATTATCTATAGTGAAGAGAGCCTTTACATATTACACTCGTCACACGTTATACCCAATGAAGTAAGGTATTACACATTATATTCGTTATACTTTACCCAATGAAGTAAGTAATTACACATTACATTCGTCATAAGATACGCAAGGCATTATACATTACATTCGTCAAACGTCATGCCTACATTATTGTTATACGTTATCTAATGAAGTAAGTACACACTACATGTATCATACGCTACCTAATGAAGTAAGTACACATTACATTTATCATACGCTACCTAATGAAGTAAGTACACATTACATGTATCATACGCTACCTAATGAAGTAAGTACACATTACATTTATCATACGCTACCTAATGAAGTAAGTACACATTACATGTATCATACGCTACCTAATGAAGTAAGTACACATTACATTTATCATACGCTACCTAATGAAGTAAGTACACATTACATGTATCATACGCTACCTAATGAAGTAAGTACACATTAATATGTATCATACGCTACCTAAAGAAGTATGCACACATTAATATGTATCATACGCTACCTAAAGAAGTATGCACACATTACATGTATCATACGCTACCTAATGAAGTAAGTACACATTACATGTACAATACGCTACCTAATGAAGTAAGTACGCATTACATGTATCATACGCTTCCTAATGAAGTAAGTACACATTACATGTATCATACGCTACCTAATTAGTAAGTACTTACACATTATGTACGTCGTGAGATACGTAGTGCATAAGTCATACGTTATACCTAATGAAATGATGCATTAAACGACACATTACTCATTAGTCATTCGTGAACTAATGACGAGGGACATTTCATATGATAAACGTTAATAGTCAGTAAACATACGTTTCCTAATTAAATATCATGTGACATGTTACGTTAATCATATGATGCCTAACGAAGTGTTGCATTACTCTTCACATTACTCATCACATTACTCTTCACATTACTCATCACATTACTCATCACATTACTCTTTACATTACTCATCACATTACTCATCACATTTCTCATCACATTATTCATAACATTACTCATCACATTACTCACCACATTACTCTTTACATTACTCATCACATTACTCATCACATTATTCATAACATTACTCATCACATTACTCACCACATTACTCTTTACATTACTCATCACATTACTCATCACATTATTCATCACATTACTCTTTACATTACTCATCACATTACTCATCACATTACTCTTTACATTACTCATCACAGTACTCATCACATTACTCATCACATTACTCTTTACATTACTCATCACATTACTCATCACATTATTCATCACATTACTCATCACATTACTTATCACAATACTCATCACATTACTCTTCACATTACTCATCACATTACTCATCACATTATTCATAACATTACTTATCACATTACTCATCACATTATTCATCACATTACTCTTCACATTACTCATCACATTACTCATCACATTACTCTTTACATTACTCATCACATTTCTCATCACATTATTCATAACATTACTCATCACATTACTCATCACATTACTCATCACATTACTCTTTACATTACTCATCACATTACTCATCACATTACTCTTTACATTACTCATCACAGTACTCATCACATTACTCATCACATTACTCTTTACATTACTCATCACAGTACTCATCACATTACTCATCACATTACTCTTTACATTACTCATCACGTTACTCATCACATTATTCATCACATTACTCATCACATTACTCATCACATTACTCTTTACATTACTCATCACGTTACTCATCACATTATTCATCACATTACTCATCACAGTACTCATCACATTACTCTTCACATTACTCATCACATTACTCATCACATTATTCATCACATTACTCATCACATTACTCAGCACATTATTCAGCACATTACTCATCACATTCTTAATCACATCACTCATCACATTACTCATCACATTACTCAACACAGTACTCATCACATTACTCATCACATCACTCACACGTTACATTTTTGATCTTGGAGTCAATACTAATATGGGACTACGGCATTTTCTGTTGCTGCGCCAACCCTCTGGAATATGCTCCCTTTTAGTGTTAGATCAGTTGAAAATATTATACAATTTCGCCGTCATTTAAAAACCTACCTTTATAACCTTGCGTATCCACCTTAGCTCCCTGACGTACCGATCCATCTGTTGACGACTTTAATATGGCTTATCGATTCTGATATTGACTAACCCTTTTGTATTGATGCGCCTCTGAGCTTGGTTTCCGAAGATTTAGGCACAAAATAAGTTACATTATTATTAGTATTATAATGTAATGCAGTAAACGTTACATTTGTGATACGTTGTCCAAACAAAGTGACGCTGATAACTATTTGGCAATCCCCTACACTAGTTTAACAAGATATAACAAGATTGCCACCCAGAGAATTAACTCTAGGTGGCAGGTGGACAAGGAAGCCCTTTGGCTTATCGAGATTCCGACCCTTTTATCTATGTGTATCCAGCCCGTCTGAGGTATGTGTCGATTTTATTTTTAAACATATTCACGCTACTTGCACCCACATAATCAGCAGATAATATGTTCCATTCATTTACAGTCCTTTGTGAGAATGAGAACTTTCTTATATCTAATCTACACTGCTCCTTTGCTAATGTAAGTTCATGCCCTCTAGTCCTTCTATCTTTCTTAACTGAGAAAAAAATATTTCTATCAATATTTTCATAACCCTTCAATATTTTAAACACTTCTATCTGATCTCCTCTCAACCTCCTGGTCTCTAGTGTTGTTAAACCGCATTTTTTTAGGCGTATTTCGTAACTAAGATCCCTCAGTTTTGGTATCATTTTAGTTGCTCTCCTCTGCACTCTTTCTAGCATATCTATGTCCTTCCTGCGATACGGCCTCCACGCTTGAATACAATATTCTAAATGAGGCCTAACTATTGTTTTGTACAGCGGTATTATTAGCTCTTTTTCCTTATACGTTATGTTTCGCCTAATTAATCGAAGGATTTGATTTCCCTTTGAAGCTGCAATTCCGCACTGCTCTGAAACCTTCATATCAGCACTAATGGTTAACCCTAAGTCCTTTTCTTTTACAGTAGTACTTAGTACAGTACCCCCCATTGTATATTCTACCTCTTCGTTCCCATGTCCTGTGTGGAGGCATTTACATTTCCCAAAATTGAACAGCATTTGCCACTTTTCAGACCATTTGATCAACCTGTCAAGATCATCTTGTAAATGCTGTCTATCTCCATCACTTTTAATCCTTCTAAACACTTTTGTATCATCCGCAAATTTCAACACCTTGCTTGTTATTTCATCATCCAAATCGTTGATATATATTAAGAATAATATAGGTCCTAATACTGATCCCTGTGGTACCCCACTCAATACCGATTTCCAGTTTGAAGCCACCCCATCAACTACTACACGTTGTCTTCTGTCAATCAGCCATTGTTCTATCCAGTTTATTATACCGTTTCCTATGCCATGGGCCTTTAGTTTAAGCAATAATTTTTGATGTGGTACTTTGTCAAAAGCTTTTTGAAAATCTAAGTAGACGATATCTACGGGTGATCCCTCATCTATCCACTTAGTGATGTCTTCCAAAAAACATAACATATTTGTTAAGCATGACCTCGCTTTAAAAAAACCATGTTGAGATGGGTTTATCAAGTTTTGTTTAACAAGAAAATCCACCATGTGATCTTTAATTAGTCTTTCTAATAATTTACAAATCACTGATGTTAAACTCACTGGTCTATAGTTCTCTGACTTGTTTCTCGAACCTTTTTTGAATAACGGTATAATGTTTGCTTCTTTCCATTCTAAAGGAACCACTCCCTCTTCTAATGACAAGTTGAAAACTGTTGCAAGCGGTATGCTAATTTGTTCTACAATTTCCAATAGTAGTTTGGGTGGAATACCATCCACTCCAGGTGATTTATTATCCTTCATAGCCCTTATTTTCTTAGCTACCATTTCCGGGGTTACAATTAATTGTCCTAAATAGTCTGAATCTGCCCCCTTGAACTTAGCCTCTGGTACTGGCAGTGAACTAATATCTTCCCTGGTAAACACTGAACTAAAGTACTCATTCAGGTCTTCTGCCATTAAGAATCCCTCTGATATTATATTTCCAGCACTATCTTCTAGAGGACCGACCTTATCTTGAACTTTCTGTTTGCTTCGAACATACGCATAAAAACTCTTGCTGTCATGTTTTATATTACTAGCTAATTGTTGTTCATAGCTTCTCTTTGAATTTCTAATTTCAGCTGTAGCTTGGTTAAGTGCTTCTTTATAACTGTTGTAGTCTTCATCATTTCCAGTACATCTATATGACTTCCACATCATTTGTTTTACTTAATTTTTCTAATGGCTTCTTTCGATAAGTGTTTCTTTTTGGACCGTTTTCCTTGTTTTTGAAGGGTACAAATTTATCGACTATGCACTTAATTTCACTCTTTAATACATTCCAGCATTCTGTTGCCGTCTTATTTTTCAGTGTGTTATTCCAGTCTATCTTTGCTAAATATTTCCTCATGTCCTTATACCTTCCTTTGTGGAAATTTCTCCTATACTGCTTTTTACTATTCCTTTCTGATTTTACTTTGATGGTAAAATGTATCTGGTTGTGATCGCTACTCCCCAGTGGCTCACATATCTTGACATTGTCAACTAATTCAATCTGTGAGGACAAAACTATGTCTAACACATTCTCACCCCTGGTTGGTTCTAGCACATGTTGAGAAAGGAATGTATCTTGAACTAAAACTAAAAACTTGTGGTCCTCACTCCCCATACTCTGTAGAGATTTCCATTGTATATGCCCGTGGTTAAAATCCCCCATAATAATACAGTCCCGTTTGCTTACTTCCCTTATAGCGTTTTGTATTTTTTCATTCTCTTCTATGCTTATGTTTGGACTTCCATAAACTAACCCAACTGTTAACGTTGAGTTTCCTGTAACTATGTTACACCAAACAGCTTCTTCGCAATCTGCTTCTCTTTCTAATTTTATTTCATAAGCCTGAATAGATTCTTTAATATATAAAATAACTCCACCTCCCTTTCTTCCTATTCTATCTTTTCTAAACATTACATATCCTGTCAGTCCCAATTCAGCATCTGATATATCGGTGGTGGTCCAGGATTCGGTTATACCTATTATATGAGGGTCAATATCTTCTACCATAATGTTTAGTTCATTTCTTTTGTTTACTATACTCCTTGCATTTAAACAAACACATTTATATCCAGCTTCAGAAGAGTTTTCCAGACTGTTATTTGCTGATTCATTGTGCTGTCTTTATCTATGCCTCCATTTTCAGGCTTTTCTGTGAGTCCCCCCTGCGATTCTAGTTTAAATAGATGCAACCTGTCCCACTGTCAACAGATCGCAGCAGGTTCTCTGAGAAAACTGCTGCCCCCTTTCCACTAAGATGGAGGCCATCTCTCATGTACATATCTTCCCTCCCAACAAAGTATCCCCATAAATCTGTGAATCCCACCCCCTCTTCTTCACACATCTGCTCAACTAGTGCGTTGATCGCCATCCTCTTGCAGTTTCTATACGTTGCCCCCCTTCCTCCCATTACTGGCAAAATTCCTGACAGAATAACCTGTTCAACTCTCGTCTTCTTTAGCTTCCTCACTAACTGTCTATACTTCTGTACTATCGCAGTTGTCCCCTCCCGGTCTGCATTATTTGTTCCTACATGTACCAGTATAGACCCCCCTTTGTCATGTCCCAATACCTTCTCTACCCTGTCAGTTACATGTTCAATCCTAGCCCCCGGTAAACAAACAACGACGTCCTTCCCCTCGCTCAGTGTCTTGTCCGTCTTTTTCATAATGGAGTCGCCCATAAACACCCTCTCTTTCCTCATTGCCCCTCAATCACTGCCTTAGAATAGCTCCTTCTTCGGTTTGCATCTGTCTGGTTGTTGTCTTTCCCCCCTGTCGTCTTCTCTCCTATCACATTCTCTTCCGATCCATTCTTTCCTGTCGCTTTTTCTCTTGTCACCTTTCCTCCTGTCAGCGTCCCTTTTATCGACTTCTCTTCTATCACATTTGCTCTCACTTCCTTTTGTCCCTTCTTCTTTCGTCCCATCTCCTTTTCCTCTCTCCTCTCCCGTCCCATCTTCAATCCCTCCTTCTCTACGGTCACTTTCTTCCCTGTCACCTTCACGCTTGTCACGTTTTCTGTTGTCGATTTTCCAATTTCTTCCCCTCCAATCACCTTCCCTCCTCTCAATCTCCTTTCCTCAGTTTTCTAGCCACTGATATTCTCCTTCAGTCTTGCAGTATTCTCACCTCTCTCCCTGTCGTCTCTCTCCATTCGACCTGCCTCCTTGCTAATTCCCATCTCCATTCCCTTCACAATATCTGTCAACTTAACTATCTCCTTCTGCAGACACTCCACCTTCCAACACCCAATGCACTGAAAGGTGAATCCTTCCTCCATGGTTTCTGCCCATGACTTCCCACAGCCGGACAATGCAAAATCTACCCAGCTGTGGCAGTGATCGCACACCAAATGTCGCTTTGCCTTGACTTGCCGCTTGCAAGGCGCCATATCCCGATCAGAATTTATTTAATAACTTAACTCACTTAGTCTTTATAAAGACTGTTTCCTGTGTACTACAGCACACTTTAGGTTACAAATTTCAATTACACAGCCGACTATTTATCCTGACACGAACGCTAACATTACCGGTAGTGACCTAATTTAAATACAATCAATTACGTTACGTTAGGCTGCTTTATTTATTTAGGTTACGCCGCCCGACTATCGCCCTTGCTTAATTTTAACAATGCTACCTAATCAAAATATCTAGCAAGTACTGGCTTACACAGATATTATCTTATGTAAGTAGTTTGATGGTTGTTACTTTATCTCCTATATATTCTACCACATAATCAGGTTTGTTAAATCTTGTTTACAACTTATCGAAGGCTAAGTGAGTTACCCTATTATCACTCACTATACTAAGGTGTTCTAAAATACTTTAACTAACTAACTTTAAGCACAACTGCTACTCAATATATGTTTATTGCAACTTTATGAATTATATTATGGCAAGAATAATACTTATCAATCAGTAATTCCACTTGTTTATCAACTTTTCTGCACCACCAATTTCTACGATATATCTCCGCCAAATATAGCCTCGATTCTTACTAGTGGCCCAACAAATATGAACAACAATCCCCTATAACTGGGGCAGGCCCAACAAATATGAACAGCATGTCGTTGCTGTCTCCTTTTGGTGTCAATTCCAGCAAGTTCGTTATTCACAAAATAATGCGGTCCTGGTTGGTTTGGCGCGAAGAATTGTTTCGCAATCCGTAAACGTCCCGAATTGACATGAAATGCGAGTAGCACTCATAACTGTCGCGACTGCACAGTTTCGCTGACAATGTGTTTGTGATGTGCGAACGGACCGCCGCTCGATGTATCGTGTTTCACAGCGAATCGTTTCTCCAAGTGTGAAGTTCACGTCAACCTCTGAATCATTTCACGGAAGCGGGCAAGATTTAAAGAAGTTCAGTTACTTACGCATTCAAATGTTTATGAAGACGAGACGGCGTTTTGAAGGCTCGTTGGGTACAGTAAACAAACAGTCCAATGTGCTTACAAATAAACGTCTGACATTTGAGATAAAAGTGGGCAATACAATATATCTTCGTTAACTGAAAGTCGGAGGAACCGAAACCATATTTCTTGTTAGCCTCGTGTTTAAGTTAAATCACGAGTTTACGTAAGACGTATTATCCTCCTCCTTCCGAGTTTTGATTGGTTGATTGGTATTACGGTTATCGAAGTTCCAGTTAGTTAAGTAGTACTGTGTTTTTTTCGGACGGGACACAGTGACACAAACGTGTATTTGGCGTCAAGGCCAAGGGAAGTAAACTGTCTTGATGACGGCCTCAATCCTATTATACTCAAGCCTCATAATAAGTGCACATGACATGGTATAATAATAATGATGATAATAACGGTATTATTATATCGCGTCATAATTACAAAAAGAAACATGAATGATTTATGATGGATCAAACATGTAAATCTGTATTTTGTTATGAAACAAAAGGGAGTTAATTCTTGAAATAGAAATAGGAAAGAGAGAGAGAGATATATATATATATATATATATAGAGAGAGAGAGAGAGAGAGAGAGAGAGAGAGAGAGAGAGAGAGAGAGAGAGAGAGAGAGAGAGAGAGAGAGAGAGAGAGAGAGAGAGAGAGAAAGAGAGAGAGAGAGAGAGAGAAAGAGAGAGAGAGAGAGAGAGAGAGAGAGAGAGAGAGAGAGAGAGAGAGAGAGAGAGGAGAGAGAGAGAGAAGAGAGAGAGAGAGAGAGAGAGAGAGAGAGAGAGAGAGAGAGAGAGAGAGAGAGAGAGAGAGAGGGGGACTTGATAGGATTAGATAGACAGCGAAGAGTCATCGCGAGGCCGGAACAAACCGAATAATACGCCCCCACTCCGCAAGGGATCGCGGGGAAGGAAGAACATGAGACACCGACAAAATGTCGCATTTTTTTGTTTCATTCCCACCACAATGACACAAGTTTGCGTGCTTCCACGAAAGTGGCGTTATGCAATCATCACTGCGGTATCTGTGTATCATGTTTGTGATAACAAAGTGTCGTTCTCTTCCTAGTTACATTCCACGTTAGGACAGGAAACCATTGTTTACGCTGTTACGTCAACTGGGTGATAGACAACGCCCCCTTGTGCCAGTGCGGCGGCTCCTCAATGGCAACTCTATAAATATTTGGTTAGCGCAGAAACGCCGATTGACTTGTCGCGCTTGAGAAGACGCCGTTTGTGGAGATTGCAAGTCACACTGAATTCGCCGATTATACTCTTGTTCCGTCTCAGAATCGGTTTAGCGAAATAATATGCATTCCTTTTTCCTACGCAGCCACGGCAACGGAATGTGCACTGTAATACTGCCTCATGTTAAGAGCAGAATGTGTAGGCGAAAATCTAGTAATGTAAGCGTGTGAGTAGAGGTTGTGTGGTTTCTTGTGCGGCACGAAACCGTCTTGTTGATGTTCCCAGTACCTACCACGGGGACTGTACACCTCAGGATAGAGGGTTATACACACACTGTATACACACATTGGAAGAAACTGAAACGGGGCGTCTATTGTCATTCTACAGCTCATAACATCCGTGCTTACCATCCCAACACATTACCCTCTAACGTCGTCTGTCCTCGACCAAGTCAACTTTCCCCTCTATAACATTAATAAGCAGCAACAATTTTCGCCTCCAAAACAAATTAATTTCTTCGAAACGATAAACCCTGTCGACGCACAATGCAGAACTGTCGCGTTTATATAATTTATTTACAAATGTCTGTGTTGCATTCGTATAAAAAATTGCCCACCGACCTTATCTACCCGACTAAAGGTGGCCGGCTGGACGTAATTTTTGCTAGTTATGAATGTTAGTTTTCGTCGTAAAAGCTGTTTTTTACGTTTTTTGTCAAAGACATACACCCGCCCGCACGCAAGCACATCCACCTCGTAAATACTTTAGAGTATGCACCTGGTGTCTATCATTAAAACATTGTAATGCAGCATTCTATAGACTTTAAATAACTGTCGTACATCAAGTGTGTTTGACAGAACCTTGGCTCCGACTCTGCAGGGCGTGTTCGCATTATCAGAGTACCATAGAGATCAATCGATTTCAAAGAGATTCCCACCCACTTATATTATAGTGGAGTCTGCCGTTTCGAAACTGGCCTGTGTTTTTGGAAGAGACATTATAAATGTCATTGGTGTCGTGTTCCTAGAGGCTATGACAGCGAACATAAATGAGAACACAAACGGGTCACGCATGTACCCTCTATCGCGTTGTTCTTCTTATATTCAGCTCATAATTCTTGTCAGCCGCATGAAGACCCTATCACACACGTTTGGCTGATACAGAGTTCTGAGCTGAACACGAGAAGACGAAGAACAAGAAGAAGAAGAAAGAGACAAGAAGAAGAACAACAACAATTTATGCTTAACCTGCCGTAGAATCACATAATGGTGATTTATATAATAATCCACTACAATTCGTGCTAGCCGTGGCCGGGGCTGCGTCCCGATCGGGCGTGTGAAAGGCGCAGAGCAGGCATTGTGATTGTGAGCAATGATGTCGCTGACTCCGTATACTTTAGCCTAAGCGGAATGTGTTTGGATGGATCGTGCCCCAATTTATTCCGATCGGTATTTTACTGGTTGAACTTGTGACCGTCATTAGTTACATAACGATGCCAAACCGTGTCAGTGTCCAAACGATGTCTTATCGCGATGTGTTCTTATCGTCAACCACTCGACAGGTCTACACGAACGTTGCCTTTCAGATAGAGAGGTATTATATAAACCTTATAATGTAGTCATCAGAATCAGATGAACGTATGAGAATTGTTGCCTCGAGGCACTACTAGAGCCTACTTAAAACAGCGTCACGTCTGGCAAACAAGTTAATTTTCGGTGACAGCAGCCACGGAGACGTGTCAAAGTCGACGTATTTATACATAATGACGACGTGCGCCGGCCAACTTTGACACGCGATGTTTTCGCAATACTGATAATTGCACTGCAACGCTGTTGATAACAATGTTTGACGATATGATTTCGGGCTTTGCAAATTTCATCAAGTTTTTATGTAACCCTTTAGCCATGTCGTCTGTTGAGGTTCATTAAAATACACGACGACGGAAGGACGTTTGGTGATTCACCATGATAGTATTATTTTAGCTAGCTATACTCATGATTCGGGAAAACAGTTAACCACCGAGCAAACTGCAATAAAATGCCAGGTAATTCGTCACAGAACGTCTTAATTTTAGTACAGTTGCTGCCTTTACAACGTCACGGTTAATGGGAAAATATGCATCATTACACAATTCAGGAAATGGTGTTCGTCACAATCTGAATATGGATGATATAAAGCGGATAACGTTTGGGGGCTAGAAGACAAGTTAATTATACGTAGTTAACCGCGATGTTACGTCTTATTGAATAGGAAGTTAGCACCGTTGGTATCTCAGCCAACGCACGAATCTCTTGCAGGCGCTCGCTGGCAATGCAATATCGTTCCGTTCATACAACACGGTGTGGTCCTCTTCAGTCGGGTGTATATACTATTATTACGGGTATCTGGAAATATGCATTGATTGACCTGTGTCCGTGGATCTATCGCTTCAACCGTACTCATAGTTGAACAATTCCCAGAACATACAAGCTGATATTCTAATGAACATATGTCCGGGGGAGTGAAATAAGCATTCGAGTTTTCTCAGAAGCGCATTCTGTGCTATATACGAGCAATGCCTTCATTATTTATCTACTCCGATATGCATTTTACTGCATCAAACTGTACAATGCATCGTCCAGAAAGTAATAAACGTGCCTTTCACGGCAACACAGCCCAGGTGTGTTTGCGGCGTAATACGTAAGCACGTCAATTACGTATCGAGGCGACGTGATCGCGATCGTAGGCGGAAGAAACGCAATGTCACTGGGACAATTGCAGACATATTTGTCGACAAGTGAGGCGAAACAGACCATGCGGCGGTCTGGAACTCGGACAAACTACGGCTCGATGAGCCTCGGGCTACGTATGTTGTCAGCAATGCGGTTAGATCCAGATTAGTGCGTGATTAGGAGCGATTAAGAAAAAGGTGTGGAAACAAATTAGTGTCGCCCGTGAACCGTGTGCCCCAGTAGCATTATTATGTTATCGACGAGTGAATCTGTGTAGACATTCATTAGTGTAATTGAGGTTGCGATAGTGAAGGTGGTGTTGTGTGATATTGTATACAGGCACGCGCGTACGCACATATGTACACACACAGTGACATGCGTATGCACGTAGTTTCGGACATACGCACCTACGTACACGCACAGGCGCACACGCGCACACGCGCACACGCGCACACGCGCACACGCGCGCACGCACACACGCACACACGCACACACCAACACACCAACACACCAACACACCAACACACCCACACACCCACACCCACACACATACACACATACACATACACATACACATACACATACACAAACACATACATACATACTCTCTCGCTCACTCACTCACTCACTCACTCACTCACTCACTCACTCACTCACTCACTCACTCACTCACGCACGCACGCACGCATCCACACACACATACACACACATATAACACTTTGCAAATTACATCTGAAATGATGCATGCAAACTACCAACAAAACACATTCATCATGGCTACTTTGCAAATGTCGAATTTTTTACACTATCGCGTTCACTCTCGATATTTATCAAGGTAAAGCTTATATCGGTGCATGGGTAAATAATCTGACTCGAACAATAATCCTCACGTAACATCACGTTTCTATAACGTTCCCATAACGCTTGAGTTCACTGCCCCAAAAAAACCGGATGTCGAATATTAAATTTCACTTGCACCACAAAGAGAAGGATGGCGGTCTGAGCCCTAAGGTACGGCGGTTCTACGTAGTATGTAGGTCCAACCAGGCCCCTGTCTGGCAACGGGGCCATTTCTGACCGCAAATTACTCTGGTGGAATGTCCCACGTTAAATGCAACTAATTCACGCCCTATTCCGAAATGCGGTCTCCATATTACCAGAAGAAACCGAAAGAAAAAAAACGACGCTGTCTAATGAACCAACGTACATCGATTAGGTGGTTGTTGTGACTGGCCTCTGTTCAGTAATCGTGTCTGAACGTGTACGGAATCATGCAATTAAACACAAAAATGACGACGGTTTAACGGCGGAACCAAGTCGGCTTACGGGCACCGGAAACGGCGGAAACCCCTTATCAGGTTACGCCGTGTTTATAAAGTTACACGCAAGTGCGTTTCGCTTAAACAATGCAATGATCCGGCGGTTCGCACTTTGTACATTTCACGGCCGACGTTACCAGTATCGATCGTGCAAACTAACGCAATACTGACGCCGGTAAAAACACTTAAATAAATAGAAATCGATTTGCCTTGGCGTAACTTGGTTGCGTAGGAGTGTGGAATGTATCCGATTAGAGTTGTGGTCCGTCGCGTTGTTGCCCGGTGTTCTTTGACTATGTCCTCTGTGTCCAGACACAAACAAAGACTTTCGCAGATGTAAATATTAAGTGCAATCATGATTATGGTTAAGTACTGTTCGTACGATCGCCGAGGTCAAGGTTAAACGACGCAGCGATTGGGGTTAATCTGAACAGGACACATCGAGGTTATGGTTGTTTTGTGTGGACGTGTTAACTGCACAGAGGACACACCAGCCAGTGAGACCAGAATGAGGACATGTCATCGGTGTAAACAAATATTTGCACCTTCTTCAAACGATCGTATTTTATACCGAGGGTGTCTGTTCCGTCACCCAGAATGACTAATTAATAGCAGGAACTACGTTGAAGCAGTTGTGCGCGATTCCAATTTGGTCAGTAGCGTGGGAATCACTGATCTGAATACGTATATAAATCAGTGGTGGGAACGGGCAAATCTTATAGCAATCACTGCCAGTAACCACCAAGAGACAAGCGCAGTTGTTTACAAATTAATGGTTTGTTTATAAATTGAACATTTTGAACATCACATTGCAAACAATGTTTCAGACTTATTAAATGCAATTTGGCGGTTAGTATTCCTTAAGCAATAAATGTCATATTCCAATATTAATAATACTAGAATATGTACACAAATGTAAATAGGCGAGGATCGGAAATAATACAATCATGTAAATGACAACGTCTGATAATTTTGTACAATACGATAATGCCATGCACCGTATAATCAATATGGAGTCCATGACCGTGACCGCCCAAATGTGTATCAATGGACGGCAACATGTTAATACACACCTACCGCAATTTGACCGTTATATCTCTTCCCTTTGAACGCGACGACCCCAACACGGTGTTTACGTTATACGCGGACAGACAAGGTCGACATTCATAAACATATAACGGTCAAATTATATTAGACAAATTGCAGTTCATTCACAATAGATCTCAGAATAGATATAGTTTCTTATATAACGTGATTTGACGGCAACAGCGACGATACATTGAACAGGAGTTCCGCGCCTTGGCGCGGCGTCAGTTATGTGTTTATATTGTCTCGTTCTTCGCAATATAGCAATTCTCTTTGTCCTTGCTATGGCAATAGCAAACATGTCATGTTTCCTTTGTTGAAATCAGTATTTTTCACTAGTTATAAATCCATATTAATCTGGATGACGCTTTTATTGGTTGGACTTATAATATTTTCATTCGGGTTAAGTGCAACTGCACCAGTTATTAAAAAGGTGTGTTCTTATTTAGCGCTTAGGACTGTCCAAAGCTTAGGACTGCCCAAAGCCCTTTACTCTTCGTTCCCTGGCATACCTGTTCAATAGAACACCATCTCGAAGCATGCTGCAAGTACTGAACGAGGACTATTCGTACAAAGAAACCCACCACTGTCTACAGCCAGTTACTCGTACAGCTGAATGTACAAAATTGTACGAACTTGCCCAAGGTTCGCCATGGTTGCAAGAGAATTCGAACCCGGACTCTCTCGATCGAGAATCGGACGCTCCAAACTACGCTACCGTGTTCCAGCGTTAATAAGCATACGTACGACGCACATCAAACAAAACACTCCGCGTCTTTTCGGAGATCGACCTAGCGTTAACAACATTTGCTCTTCCTCCGCCGATGGATTGTCGAAGGAATTTGTGAGACGTACGTATACAAGGAAATACGTTCTTAATCAAGATTTCTGCAATTGAAGCAAATCCGTATTTAAACCGGATTCGGCCGTATTAGTCACCTTCAAACGTATCAAACATCTGCACTTCATATGGGACATCCGTATGTTGTGCCACGGTTCAGTTAGCGGACACGACAACCGTAAACCATAGGGCCTTTACGATATCTAAATGGGACACTTGTGTGCTGAGATCGTTACACAGTACAGTAGGCTGTTCTCCGGGCGACCTCGGGTTTTTGGGCTGGAATCCCGTCGTTTCATTAGTGGCTGGAATAGTTGAAGTGTCGTGTCGTTTGGTGCCCAGCGCATGAGAAAGGCGGTAGAAATATGTATCGCTTATAATGAATGTATGGACGCAAACGCGTCAAGTCAACCAGATTGCAAATGCATAGGAATCTGCAGACACATAGAGTTTAACATTGCTTGGATACTAGATCTAATGTATTATTTACAATATTTATATTTTGTTTTATTCATGTCTACGGAAGACATACATAGAGGGCATGGTCATATCGATAACCGGACAGTTTATATCAGATATAACATAAGAAAGTACTACGAAGCAGTACGTGTAGTGAAGACATCGACAAGGACGATGGCGACGACGGCGATGGCGACGGCGACTAATTAAAGTACATATTAAATGATGCACGCAAACTTCCAACAATACCACTAACCCTGCCCCGTCTGTAATTCAGGACATAGGCCCACATACGCCTACAAATTACTAAAAAAGTCACTGCGTCAAATCGGTCCAAAGTAGCCTGGCTTAAACAGGCATTTCTCTCAACGTTACCGTTTGATTAAGGCACCATGTGACAGGTACTTTATTGTGCATTTTAAATCACAATAGGTAGTAGCAATAGTGCTTCCTTTGTAAAGTAATTGTTAGAGATAATGTAACCTATCTGTCGTGTTTCTCGCATGAAAACATAATAAATAGAAATGTATTTCGCACGTATAGCAGCTTCGAAACGGCGAAATGTTGATCCACGTAGCAGTCGTCTCAACTACTAGCGAACTAATCAACCATTACTATTACATAAGAAGACATATCTTAATATTATTTATTTTTAATATGAATTATAACATTGCAGATTAGTACTGTCCTACCAAGTTCACTTCCGTCGATTATATGCCTTGTTGACTTTCATGTTACTGGCGTGATTTGGCTTTACGTAACATTCCACAATCAAAGTTGTTTTCACCGATATTACGGAATGAAGGTCGTCTTATACGGAAAGGTCACATAACGAAATAGGTGAATTCACAGGCACGTACTTTCGTACGCATCAGATACGATTCTCACGGAACGAGCCACTACGGAGGAATTTGCATAAACCGCCACGACGCTGACTTCACTAGTACCACGTTCGCATTCCACAAAGGCTCTGGGAAGCACCTTTCTTTGACACAGATCGTGCGTGCGCATTCGTACGTCTTCAGATGCGCAGCGAAAACATCATTAGTTCTACCGCCATGGTTGATTCTTTCCCGAAACCGGAAATGACCCGAGGGTTGTTCGTGACTCCATTTACAGCAACCCCATTTCCAATCCCGTTTCAGGCTGCAATGTGATTAGCACTGGAGATCATTCGGCTTTGACTGGTTGCAATCATTCACTCGAGTGGGTTCGTGCGTCATTAGTTCAATCGAAACAACGAAATGTCGAACCGTGCAGCAACGGAATGCGTAATTTCAATAGATGAATTTGTTTGTGTGGCGAATTAAATTCTTCTCCGGCTGACATGGGGTCTTCTTCGCGAAGATTAATTAACGGTTACAATTTAATCCCAGTGATATCGATTGTTGTTAGAACAAGCGAAAGTGTCTGTACGAGTGGAAGAATCGTCGAAACGCGCCTTCAGGATAAATACCTGCCAACGTATCAGTTTTAAAAGCCAAGAGACGTGAAAGACGTTTTGAAAACCTCCAACTGAAATCCCCTCTAAAAGCTCACAAAAATCCTTCAACTGCACGCCCTGATGCTGAAAAAGAACCTTCAACTGCACCGCCTCGAGGCTCGCTAAACGCTGCAACCCGTTGACGCTTAGTACAAACATTCAACTGCATCATATCCCATTTAAAATACAATCCGTGAATTTTTCATATTTTCCGAGAGTTAAACAACAAATCCGGGAGACTCCCGGAATATCCAGAAGGATAAGAAGATACAGGGAGATCAGTCAAGAGGACTTGTGTTCGAGTCTACCATGTTTCAGTTTTGAAGTTTAAGTAGCTTTGTCCAATGCAATTCGTTTGTGTCTTTGGGAAGAGACACTATAAAAGCCGTTGGTTCGTTGTACATGGAACCTATGCATGGGAGCGAACAGTATTACACACAAGGGGTATTTTTGTAATCTGCTATATCGACGCCATCTGTCAGCAGTAGAGTCAAAACATCTGTACCAATGACGTGGTTCAGTCAATTATGCAGACAAATACATAAATATTATGGCTACGTTGTTTGAGAAGAAATGCAAGCAGGGTTTTGTTGATGCCCTGCCGCCCTTTCAATGTAATGGAAATATGTAAACTACAATTGTACGCAAACGATTATGGAGGATACACGAATAAATGACCTAAGCATTAGTAACTAAGAACCTTCATACGAATTTATCAACGCTGAATGTGTCTTAATAATACTAATAATCTTCTACGATTGTTTCGTGTTGCGTATTGCGTGTGCTACGTCAAATGTTCCAGTAAAAACGTTAGTACGATACGAACGCTTCTTGAAAGGAATTGACCTATCCATTACGTCGCGGTTTGTCTACGTCACTATTAACAAAATGCGCGTGAACTCTGTCACGCTTTGCCTTGCCAACAATGCTCCAAACAGTAATAGACAGATTACATTACACGTGCGGCATGACATCCGTTCAGTCAAACGTTCCCGCAGGTTCTTCTTGCTTGAACATTTTGTCTTAGCTTGTTGTCATTTTTGTGGCTTGACGCACCTTTTTATAGGCAGCAGGTCACGTGGTGCATAGGTAAATTGATCCCTCACAAGGGAGTCAGAGAACACGTCCTACGACACCAAAAATATCGTAAACATTACACTAAACACATGCTCTGACTCATATTCTATATCATCACTATGTCAGTAGATAAAAGTGTATTGTAGTAAGTTGTCATCAGCGATTAGATACTGTCAAGGGAGTAACAACATTTCCTCAGGTCTAATTTTTTTTCAGATTCCTGAAGGTGCGACATTCAACCGGTCGATCCCACAACGTCCGAAGAACGGCCAACAAGAAACGGACGGCTGTAACATGTACAGTTACTTCAACGATAGCTATAGCAACACGACAGTTTCCTGCCCAAATGGTTGGTACTACGACCCCAAGCCAATCAGATCTTCTGTCGTCACGGAGGTAAGGTCTTAATCTAAACTAAAATCCACATACTGGCTCCTTGTCACTGGCTACATTAATAGGTCATATAAAACAAAAACATTGTACACTGCATCGATCGCGTACAAAAACAAAATACTGTTTTATGATTGCGTCAATCTCTCTGTGTGTACTTCAACATCTGCTAATTTTGGATTCCAAAATCCAGATATTTGCAAATAAATGTCATATAAAATAAAGACAGTGTATTAAAAATGAGAGGAAGAGAGAGAATGATATATATATATATATATATATATAGAGAGAGAGAGAGAGAGAGAGAGAGAGAGAGAGAGAGAGAGAGAGAGAGAGAGAGAGAGAGAGAGAGAGAGAGAGAGAGAGAGAGAGGGAGGGAGAGAGAGAGAGAGAGAGAGAGAGGGGAGAGAGAGAGAGAGAGAGAGAGAGAGAGAGAGAGAGAGAGAGAGAGAGAGAGAGAGAGAGAGAGAGAGAGAGAGAGAGAGAGAGAGAGAGATAGAGAGAGGATGGTCTCGCCTTTACAACACAATAGTAGAGCACACGCGTTGACTCAACATAGTTTCTCTGACGTCAGTATTATTGTAATACATGTATAACATTTTTGCTGGATTCATCGAGTGCACCGAAGGAAATGAAGTTTTAATTAATTGCCTCGTCGTTTTTGATTGGCAAGTATATAGCTCCAATGACACATTCGCTTCGAGGAAACGTTCTAGGAGGTTTCCAGAAAATAATTGTTGTCGTCGACAACACCGTCAGCCGCTCGTTAAGTAATGCCACTCCTTCTGAATTTAAAATAGATGTCTTCGCGCGTGTAAATATAGTACATGTTTATATACAACCTCGTTTGTTGTGCGTACGTTGTAATAAAGTATCTATAAAAAGAGAAAACCCGAATATTGCGAAATACTAGCGGGTGTTTCATCGGGAATAATATTTTATAGTGACATATATTCAGAAAACCGCGGACGCAAAAATACGACGCATTGCGCCATCTTTGCATTGCACTGTTCAACGTCGTATTCTGAACCGTTTACCTCGGTCACCAACAGGGAGAGGATCTGTTTTGTTCATGTCAATGGAAGCCCGCACGATGAAAATATGTATAGTTGGGGAGAAACACAGAGTGGACAAACGTCTTTCGTAGTATACTCTATACCATTTTTACGAGTTTAGTAAATGTCTGAACTCGTATACCATTATGATTTAGTAATGAGATGCTTTGCAGAAATGACAGTTTATGTCAATTCTCCAAAGGTTGTTTTTAAAAGAGTTTGTTCCAATATTTAATAAACAGAAAAATTTGGAAGCGACATTTTTAACAACACCCATTAAATAAATATGTTTCTCCTTAGTGGAGAAAGTGAAGTTGGCCTTACGTTCAAACGCCGATTACTCCGCCTATCGGAGTTATTAGCATAACGTAGAGAATGCTGGCGATATTTAAATGGTGTTTTACTGTTTGCTGTACCATATCACATCCAGGTACCATTCTGTTACAGTGGGACTTGGTGTGTAGCAAGGACATGTTGCCGGAGACGTCGTTGACGGTCTTCAACGTCGGCGTCATGCTAGGCGCCCTCTTCTTCGGCTTCCTCTCGGACAAGTTCGGCCGGAAGAGGTGCTTCGTCTCCGCACTCGTCCTGCAGGTATGCACTTCCGTTAGTAGATTCCAACATGGCTGCCAACATGCTACGTGTTAGTGGTTCTTTTTACATGGGCGTCCTGCACCGATCTTGCTGTAGTTGTCCTCAAACGTTCCCTGTGTGTCTGTGGTCGGAAACAGGCTTTTGGTAATCGTCATATTATATGTACAAAATTTATCAACGTTCCAAATGTTAGCTGCTTGCGTTGAGAATTGGAGTATGTGCGTGTTATCTAGCAGCGTCGAAATGTTGATGTTTATCACGTGCATAGACATTCCACTATGATATTTTATTATCTGTGATGCGACGACCACAATTAGGCAATTAAGCAATAATATATTTATCATCATTATTATGTTTTGTAGACCACGTTTAATTATGTATTTGTTTGGTTTTATGAAAGCTGCATATATATTTCCCTTAATGGGATAATACAGTATTTTTGTGTTGCATATTGTATTAATCTAACAATCTACTGAACCAGAAAGGTTTGTTGAGAGGTTGATGTAGATTCAAGTAGGGCCTGGGTTGTTAGAAACATCTTTACAGCATGTTAAAGTTTATCTTTGTAGTCGATCGTCGGATCACTGACGGCGGCATCACAAAATTTCTACGTTTTCATGATTCTACGGTTTATTGTCGGAGCTCTGGAACAGGTTAGTCATTGTACAAACGTTTCCTTATACCTGTATATAATACGTATAGTGTTTACGTAATAGTGAGGTTCAAGTGAAACCTCGTAAATGAAAAACAAATTGTTTTTTTTCGGATTCCATAACACTCGTTTTCTTTGTATCTTCATATTGGTATTATAGTTAGGGCCTATCGTTACAGGACTTTTTATGTAACTTGTGAATAAAAAGTGAATATACGAGAACAAGCGCAATCGTGTCTTCTTCTTCAGTTTGCCACATAAATCGCTTACGATGTTTCACCAGAACATATTTATTATTTAATACCGGCGCAGCAGAAGTATACTGTAAGCCAAATAATGATATGGTTTTTGAGTTAATAACTTTGGCCTATCGCAAAATAGATTGGGGTATTGTCGTCAGTCTTTCTCAACTTTGTTCTGTTGCTGTATAGTATCAATAGGCCAAAATACGGTTGCGCATTACATAATGCAGTGAGAACACGTTTCAATGTTTGGGTTTTATTTAAAGGATATTGTAAGTTTCATTCGTTTCACGCATTTCGCTTTTTTACAACTTGACTTACTCAGTAGCAACATTTGTCAAATAACATTCATAATACAATAACTATTGTACCTTGAAACGCGTTATTTATTCCAGGGTGTCAACATTACCGGATACATCATGGCAATCGAGTTGTTTCCGCCGAAACAAAGAACAATTTTTGGCGTTGGACATGAATTCCTGTGGGCGATAGGTGGCGCCGTTCTTCCATTCTTCGCCTACTTTCTGCGCGACTGGCGCGTCTTACAACTGTGTGTGTCACTTCCGGGAGCACTCGGCATCTTCCTTTGGTGGTAAGTTGTTAGTGACAAAACACTAGACCAGATGCCAATAAAACTGCGGCTTTCCTGGTATGTGGAAAAGACTCAAGGTATCGTCAGACATGTCCTTTTCAAATTTCTGTTAACAAATAACGATGTATCTTGAACAATTGTTTATGGTCGTATGTGTGTGTGTGTGTGTGTGTGTGTGTGTGTGTGTGTGTGTGTGTGTGTGTGTGTGTGTGTGTGTGTGTGTGTGTGTGTGTGTGTGTTAGTGTCTTTGTGTGTGTGTGTCTGTGATTGTGCGTGTGCGCGTGTGCGTGCCTGCGTGCCTGCGTGTGTGTATGTGTCTGTCTGGCTGTTAGCCTGTCGGCCCCACTTCTTTGTTTACACACCACCTCTCCCCCTCCCTTCATTATCCCATTTCCTCCTTATTGTTCACAACAACAATAACCCTCACTCTTCTGCTCCGCACTCCAAGGCTCATCCCAGAGTCGACGGTGTGGCTGCTGGCCCAGGGCCGCGTGGCCGAGGCGGAGGACAACCTGGCCACCATCGCCCGCTTCAACAACACCACACTTCCTCCCAACTGCCTGAGTGACCACGAGAAGAAGGCTGACGTGATCACGGCCATGACGCCGGCGCACACCTACACCTTCATCGACCTGTTCCGAACGCCCAACCTCTGCAAGATCACGCTCTGTCTCTGCACGCTATGGTGGGTATCTTTCAAGAAACTATATATCCGTACGCTAACTTTGATGCGCTGTCAGTGTGTCACCTCACAGGAGAGCTGCACTCGCGGTTTGCTAAGTTCGTTTCCTTCATTGGATCATCGGGATCTGATTTACCAACTGGCGAGGCATTTCAAAACCGAAAGTAGTTATTTTGTGTTATTTACTCTTTCAGTCAACAAATTGAGTAGGCATGCATTCCCCCGGTGGCGCCACAGGTTCATTGTGTTGCAATAGTGATAACCACTACCTTTGGTTTGTGGCTCCGTAGAAGGCTGCGTATTAGCTTACACGCACCCATGGAGAAAAGCCAATGGTTCCATTATCACCGTTTCAGAATTTTGATCTCAAATTCTTAACAGTGTCGCCCTCTGGGGAATGTCTCACCGTTCAATTTGTGAAACTGCAAAACAATAAATAATTATAAATAACTACCTATTGTTTTTAATACATCGCCAACTGGTAGATCAGAAGACTGCGGTACAAAGAAGAGAATGAATGTAGAACGATGCGGCTGGGCCCTGACACGTGAGAGAAGACAGACTTACAATGATCCAAAGTTAGCATATTAATATATATATATAAATACAGAGCACTCTCCTTATAAGGATCCCTGACGCAATGATCAGCTGCTTGAAAGAACAAACTTTAAAATTCCCGTCCTGCCCTGTACTGTGTTGGGTACCTACATGGATATAAGGAACACCGTCTGTAAGGAAGAGTGATCTTACTCCAACGACTTCCTTAGTTTGAGTGTCCATCCTAGTCCGAACCAACTACCAAGAATGTAATGTAATTACAGACGTACTTTTCCGTGAAATGAAGAACAAGTTGAATATTTTGAAAGAGGTTATTCGTATTAAGACAAAAATCGTCATAATTATAATACCGTAAGATGAGATATCCACAAACAGCACGACTTCGATGATATTTAGAAATTCGTTTGCTTTGGCCGCAGTAATCAATGTTTGGTAAATGTTAATTTAATCGTTTGATATGTGAAAAAAAACGCAGTCTTGCTGATAGTAAGATGACGTACATATTGTGACACCCTTTCCACAAAATAGTATTATTATTAGAAAATCACAAGAAAACTAATACAATAATGCCCACGACTGTTTGACGTACATAACAGCATTGACAACGTTGTCCCCATACAGTGTTGCTTTTAAAATGTCACGAAACCTTTTGCACAATATAAAGGTAACTTCACACTAGGGATTACTTTATGTTAACCCTGTTGCAGGGCCCTCAACACGCTTGTGTACTACGGACTGACGTACAACACGCCGAATCTCGACGGCGACATGTACGTCAACTTCTTCATAGGGCAGATGGTTGAGATCCCTTCTGTAGCTGTCACCATGTACCTCATTTACCGGTAAGTGGCGTGACAATAGTAATGATGTCATATTCGCTAGGCAGTGCTGGTGGCAAACAAATGTGTTTATTGAACTCTTTCGGCTTAATGTTACGTCTATTTATTTTCTTGTTTCTATTTCTGAATATAATATATGAATATGTACACAAATTGGCCACTGCGGCGGACTTTCATTTATTGTTTGTCGAAATCGTATGTAGAAACGCATACTATGGGATGTGCTAATGGTGAATTTTCTAGACGTCGAAGCGAGATTTGCATTTGACGCCAATTTTCGCTTTCACTTTCAGCGCTCGCGTTGGCCGCATAATTCACGTTGTAATGTTCTCTAATTATGAACCGGATACCGCGTTAATTAAGAACATACTTGTAATTACTGTGCACGTTCTCTCCGGCAGAATCGGTCGACGTCTGCCCCTGTGCTTCTTCCATATATTCTGCGGCCTTGTCTGCATCGCCTGCCCGTTCATCCCGGCCAAGACGGCGTCAGGCTTCGACCTCACCTGGGTCGGCGTCACACTCGCCATGCTCGGCAAGTTCTCCATCAACGCCTCCTTCACTATCATCTACATCTACGGCCCAGAGATCTACCCGACGGTGCTCAGGTGAGTGATATAACAGTGAGGGTTCAGGAGGGTGGCGGGGGTTCGACTTTTCGTCGGTTTGGGGGACAACGTCTAATTTTCGAACTATTCTTGAGGCTATGTCATAATGGTTGAGAGGTCGAACGCTGGACTGTCGGTCGAGGGGACCGTGGTGCGCTGGACTGTCGGTCGAGGGGACCTGGTTTCGAATCCCACTATTAACCGCCGTTTCGAAACTTGGGCAAATACGTTCACCTCACGTTGCCTGTGTCTTTCGGAAGATACATTACAAGGCGCTGGACCCGTCTACCTGGTGTCTACGCAAGGGGAAGTAAAATATCGCACACAGGGAGTAAATGTGTAACCTGCAGCGGACTCGCTAACTCTAGAGAAGGACAACTCTGAAAACCAGGCTCAACAATACTCTAACCACATAGAGAGTGACAGAGTTAAACACAAGAAGAAGAACAACTACCATCAACATTTTTGAAAGTCGTCCTTCTACCAACTCAAACTTCAAACAGTATTTTATACGGTGTTTTACGAAATGATAACTCGTAATTCATCCCGTCATGGTTTTGAAATGCGATCGTCAAATCATCACTGTCATCACCATCACCTTTGAAGTAGTCATCATTGTCAATAATAACCATCAACATCACCACAACCATGACCATCATCGTCATCATCATCACCACATCCACCATCACCATCATCATCATCGTCATCACCATTACCATCACCAACATCATCATCATAGTTAACGACACCACAATTATGGTTTACTACACACTGCTATTATTGTAATTATTCAACTACCAACGGTTTTACCATTGCTACACTCGTACCGTCTTGCTTCAGGAATACGGGCGCCGGCCTGGCGTCGTTCTCGGGCCGGTTCGGCGGCATCATCTACCCGTACATTTCCTACCTGAAGAAGGTAAACCTCGGCACGCACGGCGCCAAACTGCCGCTCATCATTTTCGGGTCGTTCTCCATCATCGGCGGCTTCCTCGCGCTGCCTCTGCCCGAGACTCGACACAACCCGCTGCCGGAAAGCGTCGATGACGTCGAACACTACGCCGAATTCTGTAAGGAGGCTCGCCGCCAATCGGCCATGTCCGGTGGCGCCGCCGCAGGAAGTAGCGAGAACGCGAGCAGCACGGAGATGCAGCCGCTGCGCAATGGCAACGCAAAGGAAGTGATATTGTAGCGTGCGCATGCGTGGTGGCGAAATTGACTACAGTGCGCATCGTTCGGACGAACTTCCGGTTGTCGCCGACAATCTGCCCGGGGAATCATCGCGGCTGCTCGGGGAACGAGGCGACTTCGGGTATCAAGAGCAGCGAAGGGACGATAACGAAACGTTTTACGACCCGCCATCAATGGTGCAGAACTCGGAGGATGAACGAAATAGAAATTCGCAGGCATTAGCGACGATCAGCGGCAGGAATGGAGCAGCTGACGTATTACGTCGCCAAGGACTCGATGCTCGCAGTCATAAACAAATGTTATTTCTAGCGTAGTTGACATTAAGACGTAGAACGATGCGTTGGTAGACTGTAGAACTTCAGAGGTTATGGAGAAGAACGCGCAGTACGCTGACGAGTACTTGGGATAGTGGCCAGCAACAGCAGCGTAACTAGTCGATGTGTATAATCGTTGACATTCTAGCGACGTCTCTAGTACAGAGTGTTCCAATTGACGCGAGTCTTCATTGTGATCGGGTACCACAATGACAATCGCTAGAGGACGCACATTGAGTCAACTTGTAAATGGTATCGGCCAATTAACTTATAATTGTTTATAAATAGTTTCATTTCTTTAGCGCCATGATCGCTAGGTGTGATGACAGTGCCGTTTGATGGTTTGCAAGCGAACTCTTCAGGTGTGCGCTTGTCAACTGCTCTTCATACAGGAAGCATATACATTTATTATTCATCTTGCATACTACTAATTAAATGATCATGACTTATATCACAACATCGCAAAGCCTAGCTGATTAATGACTCCATCAATTTTATGTTGTACAGAAAACGTGTATACGTATGTGTATGTACAGTGTATTTGTATGCATAATAAGATATACCATTAACATTTCAAAGCGTGTAGTATGTTGGAGAAATGTATCTCTCTATTCAAATTCGAAGCAGATTCGTATAACCCAATCACGCTAGGCAAGCTGCACTCCAAAATTGTGTCACGGACCTTCGGGCGTTACTTACAAAACACGTAGACGATTGAACACGCGTTTATATGTATGTCGGGCATCACCTTGTGATGGGGATTCCAGAAAAATGCTTCTGTTTGCCACTAACGAAGTGAACATTCGCCAGAGGCAAGATCCGGTTGAATTGGATATGCGATGTCCGCGAGGCATTGGTGGAATTGGATCGAAATTAGTGGTAATCACCGACGCCGAAGGTAGTTCACACGCCGTGATGTGCGTCATCGGGTGTCTTCGTTAGAACAATCAGTAGTCTGCGATCGAGTACTCGAATCAGCCACTTAAGTGTTTATGTCTTACGGTAGTGGCCAATAAGTGTGTTAGTTACATTTCCGTACTGAAATTTAAAAGGTCACCTTGACGCCATTTTGATGGTTATCTTCAGTGGCAGATTCGATCCAAGACTTGTTGAAACTAGTTGTTCTGTTCTTCTTATGCACTGCCACGTAATCGCGATTGTGAAACGTTATGTGTGTGTGTGTGTGTGTGTGTGTGTGCGTGCGTGCGTGCGTGCGTGCGTGCGTGCGTGCGTGCGTGCGTGCGTGCGTGCGTGCGTGTGTGTGTGTGTGTATTCATGCGCCAGTTAAAGGCAGCTGCACAAATACTGCATCACGAGAAGAGTAGGGAAGGTTAATATTATATAGATATATGAAAACCACTGTGTTTGTAATAAACCATGGCTATTGTTTGACTATTGAGACGTGTAGGGATAAGTTAGTCTTGCAAGTATTACCACTATAGTGGCGCATTGCTGTAGAAGTGATGTAATATTGATATCGTGTGTAATGGAACCGTAGACTTATTGCGTAAATAAGGCAAAGTGGATATATTGTGATTACAATGCTGGATTTTATTTATATCGTCGCATTTTATAGGACGCTTAGCGAATGTACTATCGGTACAGCCGCAATTTAATCGGAAGACTTCATAATATGTGCAGCAGGGATACACAAAATGCTTGAAACAAAGAAGGGTTGTTTTATTTGCTGATGTTGCGACTGTGTAGTAATTATGATGCAAGGACTGGCTTTGAGCGAGCTACATGCAGCACGAGGCGTCTCTCTGTTGTGTTGATGTTTCCGTAGTGCATCCAAAGTGGACGACGATTCGGTTATGTACATTTGTACCATAGCGTTGTGCAGTGGGTGTCGTAAAATATGACATATTTGTTACTCAAATATATACCCTGTGTCCGTGGTTTGTGTACTTCTTGAGACAAGTCGTGAATACTGGCTAGGTCGGCATTACATTTTGAGATCTGCTCCCCTCCTCGAACTGTTATCCTCCGCCAATGGCAGACATGTGAACATAGTCAGCTGGTCCACGCTACTAAAAGCACATGCTCTTATCGTAATTAACATACACTATCATGCATTGCACCTATAATTGTTCTGCGATTCATCTCATGTCCAACTGCCGATTTCGATTATGGTACGAAGGATTTTTCTCAGTCACAGAACAATCGCCAATTTCAACACCACCGCCACAACCACGACAACATCATCACTCCCTCGTTTTTCTTTCAAACGTACACTCACCATTTTTCTGAAACGATCTTGGTGTGAGTCTGTTGGTAACGCAAAACGGAACTGAGCATACTGTTCACTCGTTCTCGAGGGCTTATTTTGAAACGAAAAATAGATCACTGTTCATGCTACATGATAACAACGAAAGAACTCTGAGCAGCGGAGATTTTCCGTGATTAATAGCTTGTATATTTCGAAAACACGTGTCCCAGTAGTTCGATCATATCAGACACTAAATCGTCGACGCCGCTGAAAAACAATGCTATCAAATAACAATGACCTTTCCTAATGGCGTAACAATCGTCCCTTTGCAGTGGCTGTCTTACGCGCAAGAACAGACCCCAGTGGTGTTACGTCAACATCTGCATTGATATCACCGCCATTGCATTGAACCCATACTGACATTGTGTTCTATTAGGACAAACGTTTCAAAGGAAGGCTTTTGCTCGCTCTCTTGTGGCCGATGCGTGATGGCTGTTTTATACTTGTAAAGTCATACAGAGAATCGGTTTATCATCAGCGGTTTATCATCATACAATATGTGCCGCAACATTTAATATTATTTCTTTTTTCGTATGATTACTCGTTTCTAAATAAGTGTTCCGGCGCAAAAAGTGAACATTATAATTTGCATCAGGCCAAATGGATTTGTCTGCGTCTTTTGTTGCTAATACGCAATAAACTAGAAACACATGTTCCGTGTTGATTGTTGAGCATAGTCACGTAGGTAGTTTCTAACACTCCCGCCCAGCACAGAGCCTACTAAGATAAAATAAAAACACGCACCTCTCAGATACGTTTTTTAAAATGTTCTTGTGAGAAATCAGGTATTCGTTCTTATGGCCTAACTGAGATAAACGACCGAACCAGTGCTCGTTACGATGTTTTCATGAACAGGCCGTGGAAACCTTAAAGAAAAGTGGCATATTGTCTTTTACTTCCCACGGAATCTGTAAACTGTGTCTGTATATCAACAGAATATGAAAATGCACCGGAACATACGGGACGCTTAAGAAACATTGATAAGGCGAATGTGTTTTGTCATATACTTAAATGAAACGACTCATAGCGTTGCCATTAATTATCGGATACAATAACATGTCGGTCAGACCTGATGTCGGTGATATTCTTTCGTAATCATAGCAGAATATAACAGGAAAATAGTCAAGTTGATTCGTGTGTATGCCAAAACAGTCGGTATTCGCTATAAATATGGATCCTTCTTGTTTTTTCATCGCGCCAATGTAACGAAATGTATGATATATGGACAATCGTGATATCAAATATTGTACGTTGTCTTATTGTTGTACGTTCGTGATTTGTATATTTGTGTAATAAATACGCAAGATGTTTATTATAACTATGAGCTACCGATGTTTACTTGTTACTTGTTCTTAGTTCCAGTCACGACCGAAAGTACCGTCTGGCGGATAGTGTCTTGTTTACGCCACTAATTTACAGATTGTCACGAAAATTAAAACGGACTATGGTGACGGGAATGGCTATACACCCAGGCGCCGATTCAGGGGGCGTGTGAGATGCAGGAGGCCTGGGGGCATGTGCCCCTCTAGACTCTTGGAATTTGGGCGCACTTTGCCTTTTATAGCCTCGCACGCCTCCTAGATCTTTGGATTGGAAGAATGTGGCTCCGTTTTGACGAGTTTTAAGTGGGGTGAAACTGAAGGCTTTTGGTAAGGGTTCATAATTTTGAACGTCACCGCGAAAAAAATATTCAACAGTACATGAAATTTGGGACATCTGGTATATAGACAACGGCAGACATAAACTGTTTATACAGTTCAACACGCTTATAACGAATTAACGTTATACGCATGTTCACGTTTGACCGCTAGGTGGCAGTGTTGTATGTGACAGTTTTTAAACTATTCGCCAGGTGTCTATCAAACGCAGATATTTTGTTATGTAACATTTAGTTACGTGACACATGAAACGGTTACAAATGTTACCATTAAGTGTAGTTATGGTATAACATCGCAGTCTAGCGTCTGTGAAAAAGTAACGAAATATAACGCAAACACATGGCGAGCACACTGTGTCCAAGCACACTAAAGCACGAACTGTGGCGGGACGAAGCCGCGGTAACTACTTCTTCCTGCACAAGACATACAGAATGACACCGGTTAATTTGCTTTGAAGCAGTTCTCCACTGACGTTCGTTTGCTGTTGGCTAGGGCACCAGACAAAAGGAAATCTTCAAGCGAGTCGCAGTGCGCTGCAGCGTCATCTGACTGTCTTTGATGATTTCCCTTATTTACCTAATTACTTTGGCACTGGCGCTCTGGGCGGCCACGGCATGGCTTCCAGGTCACGGGCGGGAAGTATTGTTCGGAAACAGGTGTTCGTAATAACTGTGAATTCGTTATACCCGTGTTCGTAATGTGCGTGAACGCTTATAATGGAAAAGATAGGAAAAAAAATCCGTATGTAAGAAATTGTTTCGTTATATCCGTCAATTCGTTGTATACGTGTTCGTTATATGTGTGTTGCACGGTAACTACAGTATTGATATGTGTATGCTCACAAACCTGAGCTAATGTTCATACATGTGCCGAGCCTATCAGCCCTTTCTCTCACTCTTCGCGCCGCTTACTTTGTTGGCAAGCAGACGACAGCGCACGCGTTGAGAGGTGCTGCCACCTATAGTATAAATGTCGTAAAATATTGATGCCTTCTTGTTCCCCAGATGGCGGATCTGTCGCAAATCATAACAACTATAATATTTTATACGGTAATTGTTTTGTTAAAAGAACACTAGCAGCAATGGTGGCATGTAACGAAGTACAAATACTTCTTTCACTACTTAAGTAGTTTTATCAAGTAATCGGCACGTAACGAAGTACAATTTTAATAAAGTAGTTTTACTTGTAACGAAGTAGTTTTATCAGAAGTAGCAATACGTTTTACTTCGTTACTTTCGTTTACTTCGCGAAATATTTTCGTTACAATATTTCCGTGTCTAGTCGGCAGAGGGGTCCTACGCCGATTCACCGGCCAGTCGCAATGGTATTTGCATACAAATCTCGTTTTGGGATACCGCGTCAACGCTGACCTCTATAAATAAGAGATCACCGAGCGGAAAGTCGTTTGGAATGATTTTTGTTTAGCTGTGTATCCGGGCCCACCTAGATTTTGTCGTTATAACTTCATTTTGCCTAAATTTGATACCTCATTACTAACGTTCCTAAAACCATACACCAGCATCCCAGGCATATTTATGTTACGAAAATATTGCGTCTTTGTGCATTTTTAAGGTCCAAAGAGCGACCCGGTTTGCATCAACGTACGCTGCCATATCGCTCACTGCCGTAATACACGGTCGAATCGGCGCAGACTGGCGCAAACCGGGTCGCTGTATTGGCCTCAAAAGTTCGCAAAGACGCAATATTTTCGTAACACAAATATGCCAGGGATTATGTTGAATTGTGAATCTAACGCAGATTTAAAAGCTTTAAAAGTTAGACACAAGTGTAGTTCTATCGACGGATACTAAACAAGTGCCCATGTTCGTAACTATACTGCTATTATCTGTATTAAACTGCCTTTTACTGGGCATGAAGTATAGACAGTTAGTGAGGACGCTAAAGAAGACAAGAGTTGAGCAGATTATTCTCTCAGGAATTTTGCCAGTAATAGTAGGAAGGGGGGCAACGTATAGAAACTGCAAGAGGATGGCGATCAACGCCCTAGTTGAGCAGATGTATGAAGAAGAGGGGGTGGGATTCACAGATTTATGGCGATACTTTGTTGGGAGGGAAGATATCTACATGAGAGATGGCCTCCATCTTAATGGAAAGGGGCAGCAGTTTGCTCAGAGAACCTACTGCGATCTGTTGACAGTGGGACAGGTTGCATCTATTTAAACTAGATACGCAGGGGGGACTCACGGAGAAGCCTGAAAATGGAGGCGTAGATAAAGACAGCACAAATAAATCAGCAAAAGAACAGTCTGGAAAACTCTTCTGAAGCTGGATATAAATGTGTTTGTTTAAATGCAAGGAGCATAGTAAACAAAAGAAATGAACTAAACATTATGGTAGAATATATTGACCCTCACATAATAGGTATAAAAGAATCCTGGACCACCACCGATATATCAGAAGCCGAATTGGGACTGACAGGACATGTAACGTTTAGGAAAGATAGAATAGGAAGAAAGGGAGGTGGAGTTATTTTATATATTAAAGAATCTATCCAGGCTTATGAAATAAAATTAGAAAGAGAAGCAGATTGCGAAGAAGCTGTTTGGTGTAACATAGTTACAGGAAAGTCAACGTTAACGGTTGGATTAGTTTATCGAAGTCCAAACATAAGCATAGAAGAGAATGAAAAAATGAAAAACGCTATAAGGGAAGTAAGCAAGCAGCACTGTGTTATTATGGGGGATTTTAACCATGGGCATATACAATGGAAATCTCTAGAGTATGGGGAGTGATGACCGCAAGTTTTTAGTTTTAGTTCAAGATACTTTCCTTTCTCAATATGTGCTAGAACCAACCAGGGGTGAGAATGTGTTAGACATAGATTTGTCCTCACAGAATGAATTAGTTGAAAATGTCAAGATATGTGAGCCACTGGGGAGTAGTGATCACAACCAGATACATTTTACCATCAAAGTAAAATCAGAAAGGAATAGTAAAAAGCAGTATAGGAGAAATTTCCACAAAGGAAGGTATAAGGACATGAGGAAATATGTATAAAAGATAGACTGGAATAACACACTAAAAATAAGACAGCAACAGAATGCTGGAATATATTAAAGAGTGAATTTAAGTGCATAGTCGATAAATTTGTACCCTTCAAAAAACCAGGGAAACGGTCCAAAAAGAAACACTTATCGAAAGAAGCCATTAAAACAATTAAGTATAAACAAATGATATGGAAGTCAATAGATGTACTGGAAATGATGAAGACTACAACATTTATAAAGAAGCACATATCCAAGCTACAGCTGAAATTAGAAATTCAAAGAGAAGCTATGAATAACAATTAGCTAGTAATATAAAACATGACAGCAAGAGTTTGTATGCGTATGTTCGAAGCAAACCCAACGTTCAGGATAAGGTCGATCCTCTAGAAGATAGTGCTGGAAATATAATATCGGAGGGATTCTTAATGGCAGAAGACCTGAATGAGTACTTTAGTTCAGTGTTTACCAGGGAAGATATTAGTTTACTGCCAGCACCAGAGGCTAAGTTCAAGGAGGCAGATTCAGACTATTTAGGACAGTTAATTGTAACCCCGGAAATGGTAGCTAAGAAAATAAGGGCTATGGAGGATAATAAATCACCTGGAGTGGATGGGATTCCGTCCAAACTACTATTAGAAATTGTAGAACAAATTAGCGTACCGCTTGCAACAGTTTTCAATTTGTCATTAGAAGAGGGAATGGTTCCTTTAGAATGGAAAGAGGCAAACATTATACCGTTATTTATAAAAGGTTCGAGAAACAAGTCAGAGAACTACAGTTAGTGAGTTTAACATCACTGACTTGCAAATTATTAGAAAGACTAATTAAAGATCACATGGTGGATTTTCTTGTTAAACATAACTTGATAAATCCATCTCAACATGGGTTTTTTAAAGCGAGGTCATGCTTAACAAATATGTTATGTTTTTTTGGAAGACATCACTAAGTGGGTAGATGAGGGATCACCAGTAGATATCGTCTACTTAGATTTTCAAAAAGCTTTCGATAAAGTACCACATCAAAGATTACTGCTTAAACTAAAGGCCCATGGCATAGAAAATGGTACAATAAATTGGATAGAAAAATGGCTGATTGACAGAAGACAACGTGTAGTAGTTGATGGGGAGGCTTCAAATTGGAAATCGGTATTGAGTGGGGTACCACAGGGATCAGTACTAGGACCTATATTATTCTTAATACATATCAACGATTTGGATGATGAAATAACAAGCATGGTGTTGAAATTTGCGGATGATACAACATTATTTAGAAGGATTAAAAGTAATGGAGGTAGACAGCATTTACAAGATGATCTTGACAGGTTGATCAAATGGTCTGAAAAGTGGCAAATGCTGTTCAATTTTGGGAAATGTAAATGCCTCCACACAGGACAGCGGAACGAAGATGGAGAATATACAATGGTGGGTACTGTACTAAGTACTACTGTAAAATAAAAGGACTTAGGGTTAACCATATGTGATATGAAGGTTTCAGAGCAGTGCGGAATTGCAGCTTCAAAGGGAAATCAAATCCTTGGATTAATTAGGCGAATCATAACGTATAAGGAAAAATAACTAATAATACCGCTGTACAAAACAATAGTTAGGCCTCATTTAGAATATTGTATACAAGCGTGGAAGGACATTGATATGCTAGAAAGAGAACAGCGGAGAGCGACTAAAATGATATGAAAACTGAGGGATCTTAGTTATGAAATTCGCCTACAAGAATGTGGTTTAACAACACTAGAGACCAGGAGATTGAGAGGAGATAAGATAGAAGTGTTTAAAATAATGAATGGTTATGAAAATATTGATAGAAATATTTTTTCTCAGTTAAGAAATATAGAAGGACTAGAGGACATGAAGTTACATTAGCAAAGGAGCAGTGTAGATTAGATATAAGAAAGTTCTCATTTTCACAAAGGACTGTAAATGAATGGAACAGATTATCTGCTGATTGTGTGGGTGCTAGTAGCGTGAATATGTTTAAAAATAACATCGACACATACCTCAGAAGGGCGGGATACACATAGATAAAAGGGTTGGACTCTCGATAAGCCAAAGGGCTTCCTTGTCCACCTGCCACCTAGATTTAATTATCTGGGTGACAATCTTGTTAAATCTTGTTAAATGACGATTATGATTCCCTTATTAGCCCTTATTGTGAACACTGCATTTTTCATGAAAAATGTCAAGAAATTTTTGTGAAATAGATCCCCATTGTAACTTCCTACAACTTATTTATTTCATGCAATGCAACCAAATTGTTGAACAAATTGCTTTAGTGAAATATTTGCAATTTTCGTAAAAGTAAACATGGTGGCGAGTAAACACTGCTATTGACGACTATCGTCCGAAGGTTATTATCCAGTGAAAGAGACGCTATTATTGTAAGTGTTGTTTAATTTTAGTGACTGTTATTGGGTTAAGGTTCGTGTACAGTAAATTAGTTATTTTAGTCTCGCATTTTATGTGCCTGCTGTAATGTTGAAATAAAAACGTTGAATTGTACTTTTACTTTTATTTTAAGTACTTTTGAAAGTTGCTTTTACTTTTTATTCAAGTAGGTTTTTTTCAATGTACTTTTACTTTTACTTAAGTAGTTTTAAGGTGAGTTAATTGTACTTTTATTCAAGTACAAAACAAAAGTCATCCAGTCAACACTGACTAGCAGCATGCATTCTGAACAAGCACCCGGGAGATTACCATAACAATTAAATTGTCGTTATTATGTGAACGCGTTATGTTTCTCTTTCCGTTATGACATTCATTTGAATCTTATTGCGTAAACCAATATAAAACGGGGAGACGGTGTATCGGCAATGCAAAGAGGGCAGCATCACTGATATAGTTCCTTCTCAGGATGTATATGTGATATGACTGACGTCAAGCTATTGTGTGATTTTTTATATCGTTACTGTCGTATGGTACTTTTTTGTAAAGCAATGACCTAATTTGCTAACATACTGCTTTATTTATAATAAACAATTGAAAGTTATACCAATCATAATAAGGTAATTTTTTTGCGCCTAAACCTTGGGAAACCAAGCTCAGAGGCACATCAAGACAAAAGGGTTAGTCAGTATCAGAATCGATAAGCCACATTAATGTTGTCAACAGATGGATCGATGCGCCTGGGAGCTAAAGTGGAAATATACTAATTTTAAGATGAAATAAATTCGACCATTATATCTACAGACAACAGTAGACACACAATCAATTTTAGCACAATAATAAGTGAGGATTACTATGCTTAAATACGCATCGGCTCGCGCACGCAGCAACGCATGCACGCACCCGCCTACGTACACGCACTCGGCAGAGAGACAGAATGAACGGGCGGCCGGGAAGTCGAGCGGGCGGGCGGGCGGGCGGGCGGGCGGGCGGGCGGGCGGGCGCACGCACGCACGGACGCACGCACGCACGCACGCACGCTCGCTCGCTCGCACACATACACACACACGCAAGCACACAAAGGATGCATGCACGCACGCACGCACGCACGCACGCACACGCACACACACACACACACACACATACGCACTCGCATAAACACGCACACACGCACACACGCACACACGCACACACGCGCACACGCACACACGCACACACGCACACACGCACACACGCACACACGCACACACGCACACACGCACACACGCACTCACACACGCGGACACGCGCACGAACGCGCACGCGCGCGCTATGACTAAGCAACAGCCAAGAAGTTAATTGCGTGTGTATATGCCCACAAAACGTGAAGCAACAAATAAAATTACTTGCGACAGTAACTGGGCCAAAGTGAAAATCCACGTTTCCAACAGTGGTTCGATCTGGAGGTTGTTGAAGTTATCATAGTGCACATAAGTGACAACAGCCACCTGGAGTCATAGATAACACTTTACTTGATGGGCGATTAGCATTGGTTTCAATAGGAACACAATACTGGCATTATAACCGGTTATTGCGGTAAACATGAGACCGACCTAGCACAGATGGCGGCGACAATTTAACGCATGGTAGCATGCAGTCTGACACAAGTCCGCCGCACAATAATTTATTAATAAAATCTGCGTCCCTGCGACAACTGCGGCGTCACGCGTGTAGTTTTGGGTGACGTCGGTTGCTAGGTAACGGTGGCGTGAGCTGCACGCGACACGTCGATACGAATAGGTGAAGTACCGGTGTCGACATGCGACGAGTCACGCGAAGAGTTTAAATGTCACACTTCGAGAGTCGATCGCTTGGACGAGTCCGGAAATTGTCGGCGTCTTGGCGAATGATTGTCGGAAACTGCCAGTAGCCAAGATCGGGCGATAACCCAGCCATTGTAAGAGGACATTTTAGCTCCGGCTTGCCGGTTGACCAAACGGATCAGCTCGCTGTCACCCGCATTGTTGTGATCCTGGCGTGTCGCAGCTTTGTTGACTTTTGTTTATAATACCATCAAGATAAATCAATAAGAAATGGCCGCGCGGTGACTTTTGCTGATATCGTCTTCAGTAGTGAAGAAAAAATGGGCGGTTGGTGTCATTTGCTGATATCGTCTTGATAAGTCAACAAGAAATGGGCGGTAGGTGAACTTGAACACATATGATGGGAGTATGGTTGGAAGTGTGTGTGTGTGTGTGTGTGTGTGTGTGTGTGTGTGTGTGTGTGTGTGTGTGTGTGTGTGTGTGTGTGTGTGTGTGTGTGTGTGTGTGTGTGTGTGTATGCGCGTGCGTGCCTGCCTGCATGCGTGTGGGGCAGGTGGGTACAATGTTCAGCCTAAAATAGGGGGATGCGGGATGTCAGCTCCTAAAGCAAGTGGGAGATGCAAGGTTGTGACCCATGCTACATCACACCACGAGTATATCACACAAGGTAACGGCGTTAGAATCGCGCTGATAGATTAAATACAAAACCCGGCCTGCAGTCAGGGGTTGTGATCTGGGGTTGTGATGCGTGCGATTGCACCCACTCTTGAGGCAAAGGAGTTCCGTTTGAGAAAAAAAACGTTCCTTTGGGAAAAAGGAGAGGTGGGTGCCGTTGGGTTTTCTGAGACCCTTAACGGGACGTAGTCTGTTCGTCTACCCGGAATTAGCGGGAGCAGTAACTTCTAACTGGACGTCTGCTGTGTTGACCGTGGGACAGTGATCATTGTTGAACATCAGGGGCATAGCAGTTAACTCAGCTCGACTCGGCCGTATTGCCAATAAAGTTTGTTTTGAAACTGGATGTTGTGTCTACTATTTGAACATGCTCCCGTGGTCGTGCCTTTCAAATTGCGACTGTTGTTATGGGCCTACTTAACACCATTTGGCAGGCAGTATACCTTCAACATAGTTACTATAGTCTTTAATAAGAGCATTATATTAATTAATACATGGACAACTTGGAACAGACAACGTCCTTTTAAGGTGTTGGAGGCGTGAAGCCTCAAGTGGAGACGTTTCAAATTAAGTTGCAGTTGAAGGTTTTATTCGGTGAAAAAACGCACCCCAAACAACCACGCTACAGACCAAGAGCCGGTTTTGTGAAGCCTACATTAAGTTACGTAACATCAATGGACTTCGTGAAGCCTATATTAAGTTACGCAACATCAATGGGCTTCGTGAAGCCTACACTAAGTTACGCAACATCAATGGGCTTCGTGAAGCCTACATTAGTTATGCAACATCAATGGGCTTCGTGAAGCCTACATTAAGTTACGCAACATCAATAGGCTTCGTGAAGCCTACATTAAGTTACGCAACATCAATGGGCTTCGTGAAGCCTACATTGAATTACGCAACATCAATAGGCTTCATGAAACCAGAAACGCAATAACAACTTAGGTTTGTGCAATCAACTATCAACACGTTATTACTGTTTCATTGTCACGTAGGAAAGAACGCGCACGCGCCGCGCATACATAAATCACTATACAGCCATGCCTCTGTCGCCATTATCCAAAAATACTGCGTAAAAAGTAATCGCTGTAATCAGTTGACCCAGGGATCGACGTATTGCATCAATATGTCATGCAGGTAAAAACATCATCTCACATCAACACCATAAAACCACAACCGCCACCTTGCCGCCGCTGTCAGATGTCATGTCCGACAGCGGCGGATGTGTTGAGTGGAGAGCTGCTAAAACTTCTGCTCAGCGCCTCTAACATTATTTCGACCCGACGCCTATAATACATACATATATACATTGGTGCATACATACATACATATATACATTGGTGCATACATACGTATATGCGTAGATGCGTAGATGCGTAGATGCGTAGATGCGTAGATGCGTAGATGCGTACATGTGTGCGTAGATGCGTACATGCGTACATGTATACGTACTTGTGTACAGACGTACTTGGTAACACGCGTACATACGTGCACACGTACGTACTTATTACATACATACATGCATACATGCGTACATGCGTACATGCGCACATGCGTACATGCGTACATACACACACACACACACACACACATACACACATACACACATACACACATACACACATACACACATACACACAAACATACAAACATACACACATACACACACACACATACACACATACATACACACAAACATACACACACATACATACACACATAAATACACACATACATACACACATACATACACACATACATACATAATACATACATACATACATACATACATACATACATACATACATACATACAGATAAGATACATAAAAGATAAGATAAAATATGTTTTATTAGCAATTCAGCTGAGTTGGATTCACATTACACATTAGTAATACAATCTTCTTTTTTGCCATTTAATGTTTATTGCCAGTTATATAACACCCAAGGTATTAAAGAATTACGATATCTGTTCGTCCGGGTTCTTGGCAATGGGTACATATTACTCCCTCTTATATAATAATTGGTGTGTCCTTTTTCAGGTAGCAGATGATTTAATTTGTGTGTGCTAATATTCATCTTGTTGAAATACGTTTTCACACAAATATCAATCAAACTCATATATCTTAATTCATTTCGAATATAACACTCTACACCGCCGGCTCGTCCGTGACCTCTGTCTTTCCGATCTAAACAAAAACAAAACCCTTGCATAGTAAGGCTGCTATTGTCCATATATTCCTTAAACCAAGTTTCGCTAACACATATAATTGAAACTTCGTGTTCTGCAATACATATTTGCAGTTCGTCTATTTCTCACTGAATAACGACCTGGCGTTTACATTAATCAGGGAAGGCAAGCACCGTTTGTGTTTGTTGCCCCCTGAAAGTCCAGAAGCACAGGACCGTGTAGCATATGAGTCATCCGTTTGAGCGTCCAATGAATGTTCAGTGGCCACATCGTTCAGGCCGATTTCCTAGTCACGGGTATTCATGCATACATACATACAAACATACATACATACATACATACATACATACATACATACATACATACATACATACACACACGCACACACGCACACACGCACACACGCACACACGCACACACGCACACACGCACACACATACACACACACACATTCATACATACATGCATGCATATTACGTGCGTGCATACGTACGTGTGTACATACGTACGTGCGTACATACGTACGTGTGTACATATGTACGTACGTACGTACACGTACGTACATACGTGCATACATACGTACATACATACGTACATACATTCACACATACGCTAAGTCAATTATTTAGATGCATTGCAAAACCCATAATGATAATAAAGATGTACGGAACGAAACATGATAAGATGTATCAGTGCGTACCTCTTGTTTCCAGCACATAACTGCAGGATCCTATTATGGCATACATAAAAGTGCAGCATTGCAATGTCGTGTTAACAGTGGTTTCTAAGCAAATCAACACAAAGCTTACGCTCCAGGCACTATCTGTACTCTTAAGCATCCGCCAGCGTTATTCTCGTCCGCCAGAGGTTGCTTTGTAGATCAACCCTGGTCGACCGACCCAACGATGTGTGGATCTTTACGTTACTCCATGCAGTTACTGTCTTAACCAAAACTATTATGAGCATTCACACGTTGGATGATACGGGTGTTTAACATTTGGGTTGTAGATTGGCTGATATAACAAATAGTAGAAGCTTTTTTGTATTGAATAATACATTTTCCGCACAACCAGTACAAGTCAGTTACTCTTTCTCACGCCGTAATGTCACTATAGCGGACACTCCAAAAACACTTTGAACTAGAATAAAATAAATAAAGTCGATTTAATATAATAGGTTATTATACATAAAATTCTTGTCTTTCTGACTGGAATGTGCTCCCTGTGATACTCCTCAGAAGGTCGTCGTAGATATGTGACATCCTGTACGATTAATGCTGTCTTTGGTTTTCCTTATGCCGATCGGTTCTTTTATGTCTCTTGTTCTCTAGACCGACTCCCTGTATAAAACGTGCCCTCCCTCCCAGTCTACTATGTTATTCGTTTGAGCCAGGTGTTCTGTTATAGCTTATTTATGTCTCTTGTTCTCTAGACCGACTCACTGTATAAAACGTGCCCTCCCTCCCAGTCTACTATGTTATTCGTTTGAGCCAGGTGTTCTGTTATAGCTTATTTATGTCTCTTGTTCTCTAGACCGACTCACTGTCTAAAACGTGCCCTCCCCTCCCAGTCTACTATGTTATTCGTTTGAGCCAGGTGTTCTGTTATAGCTGATTTATGTCTCTTGTTCTCTAGACCGACTCACTGTCTAAAACGTGCCCTCCCCTCCCAGTCTACTATGTTATTCGTTTGAGCCAGGTGTTCTGTTATAGCTGATTTATGTCTCTTGTTCTCTAGACCGACTCACTGTCTAAAACGTGCCCTCCCCTCCCAGTCTACTATGTTATTCGTTTGAGCCAGGTGTTCTGTTATAGCTGATTTATGTCTCTTGTTCTCTAGACCGACTCACTGTCTAAAACGTGCCCTCCCCTCCCAGTCTACTATGTTATTCGTTTGAGCCAGGTGTTCTGTTATAGCTGATTTATGTCTCTTGTTCTCTAGACCGACTCACTGTCTAAAACGTGCCCTCCCCTCCCAGTCTACTATGTTATTCGTTTGAGCCAGGTGTTCTGTTATAGCTGATTTATGCATCTCCTTATCCGATGTTTTTTGCTTGGGTGTTTCTTCTTTCGTGTGGGTTCCTAAGGCACGTCTCGAAACGTTCCAAGGAAAAAAGATAAATTGACCGCGAAATACAAAAATATGTGATGAATCTCTTTCATCAGGTGTATAAATGTTCGGCAGCGATCCCGGGGCTCGCGACTGGCAAGCGTAGTAGCACACAAAACTTCAAATCCTCGGTTGCGGGGCAAAGTTGTTTTATGTTGAAAGACATGTTAATCCTATATTCAGCTACCCCACCAAATGTATTGCCTCCCCCACTTCCGACACCTTATTATTATCATTATTGTTATATCGTGATGATACCAGTTCAAAATAGTTTGGCTATACCTCCTACGGTACTGACATTGTGCGATATGTATGTACACGGCTATGTCATATTGTGTCCTCATTCTTTAGCAGGATATCATACGCCGTCATTCTGTTGGAGACTGAATATCATATAGCCTCATTATGTTGCACAATATTGTGGAAGTTGACACGATATTTTCATCTGGATCGTTGCAGGAGACGTCGACTGCGGAAAGCCTGACGATATTGAAGGCGCCTCGACGGCGGTCAACGGATCCTTCTACCTGGCCGTGGTCACGTACGAGTGTCTCGAAGGCTATCGCCACCTCTCAGGGAACCTCACTCGCGTGTGCAAGGCAGATGGGCAGTGGAACGGGCAAACACCTGTCTGCCTACAGGAGAGCGACCACGCCAGTACGTAGTACTTGCGATACGCGATAGTGTGTTGTGTAGAACATATAAGGAAAGAATCCGGGTTATATTCTTCATGGTGGTGTACTGAAGATAATTTCGTGCTCTCCACATTGCTTCATTTCACCCAACTGTATGTAAATGAATATCTGGCTTGTAAAATACAAATAGACGGTGGTGTTATGTGAATGAATACTCTTCGCGCAGTATTTGGAGTGTGGCTGAACGCTTCATAGACAGTCAAGAGGATGTTCGAGTGAACCGGTCTACCAGGGAATGAACTGCGTTTTTTTAGTACAATCATTTGTAATTTTGTATTTATGAGACCGTTATTATTATGGCTTTTAATGACATCCGTACTAGTTTATCTACCTCCATCACACTATCTCCTTTAGGGTACACATAAAACCTTTATTAGTATTGCGGTCAAAATAGTGCAGCAAAATCCCACCCTCAGGTGTTACCGCGCGTTGTATAGTGATAACTGCATAGGTTGTTTCAATAATTTAGCAGCGCTACTTGTATCACAGAAGTGCCATAAAACACAACATAGGATACTAGTATTTTTTTTTTGTGGACCTCCAACGAGGGGATTGGATAACAACGTAGATACATATGACATGTTTAATTGTGATAATAGCGCGCCTTTACTATTCGATTACCAAATATTCTTTTTTTTCTCTCACAACAAACCTATGGGAGGATCACCTCGGGTTGTGCATAAGGTAGTTTTAACGTTACTAGCCACACAGTAATAACACATAAGACGCAAAACAAGGTGTGGTAAACAGTGTGCTAGGCAACACGCCTACCTAAATATGACAGTGTCTATCCTTTCAGCCCAACAGAACAAATCAGCGTTCTGCATCGAAAACGGTGTGCATAATTTAAAACATTCGTCAACGCAGAAAACGTTGACGCACCAGCCAGCACATAAGTCACTCGCTGGCTCTCTGCAATGAAACCAGTGTCCTGCTTATTTATTCATGCATCCTGAAGACATACGTGGTCATTATTAGGCCACTGAATATACTGTACTTCGTCTCACTTGTGGTCTTCATTGGCCGGTCACACGCATTTAAAAAAATAGAAATGTCACGAATATGGGAATAGCTCGGCTGTCTCCGTCATTACGTGGCAATGTATGCCATTTGAATGTCTTGTATAGAATATGAACGTTTCACCGGAGCAACAGTCAAATTGCATACTCTTGATGAACACAGTTTGGTAGGCGATATATTTTCAACCTATTTAGTCTAGTATTAAGAATACGGTATCAATATACATAAATAAACTAGGAAGAGAAACATAAAGACACTCAATCAATAATAACGTATCACGTGCGTTATACGTGACACTCTCGTCGTTTGTCTCGCAGGCAGTATGATAGCTCGAGATATCGTTCTCGGGTCACTGGGCGGCTTCTGCTTCATCGTCCTTCTTCTGCTGCCCCTCGACTTTATCCTGTACATACGCAAGAGGAAGAAGAGGCGTTGGACGAGACCTTACGGACAGTTCCCCCGGCACAAGATGTACGTACACGTCAACATGGACGGCGTCGTGCGGGCAGCTATCAAAGACGGGCTGCCGACGGTGGAGGTATCACGTGACAGGTCAGTCATACAAGTGTTTGTGTGTAGATACACAATAGCAACAATACTAAAACGCAATCGCTCGCAAACACACGCGAACGCACAGACACACACACACACACACACACACACACACACACACACACACACACACACACACACACACACAAACACACACACACACACACACACACACACACACACACAGACACGCACACATTTGATTTGACACATTTAAGTGGTCGTGTGTTTGTGAATGCGTGTGCGTTTGCTTGCGCGAGTATGTGTGTGCGTGTTTGATTGCGTGCGTCCGTGTGTATTTTTACAGACGAACAAATACTTTACAGATGGGTGTACATACTATTCAAATATTCAGACACATGTTTCATAAGTGTGTAAGAATTGTTATTACTTGTTATTACCATCATTCTCTATTATTATACATTACCAAATACACAAAGTGGTGTATACAGTTAATAAAACATAATAACCTCCCAGTGGAAACATGGATCATAACTCTTCCAACTATGAATACATACAAAAATGGCGAATACAGGTGTGTGAATAAAACATAAAAAATCATTCTCCTAAGTCTGAATGAAGTCGTCTGTATTCCAGATCGGCGGATCCGAGCCTTTCCAGCGTCAGACAGAGCTTACACGACTGGCAACCACCCGACATCAGGCTGCGCGACGTGAACCATCCCAAGCGTCGACGGCGCAGTAGTCGCAGCAGTCGCAGCAGCACACGCCAGGTGGCGCCACTCGCGTCGTCTCGCCGCCTCGACCCTGCAGCCAAGCAGTTATCAAGCGACGAGGAGAGGTCACTAAGCCGGAAAGAACAACCATACGACGTTGAAGGTCAACGTAAACACCACAGCAGGAGACGATTCCCGAAATTAGAGGTAGATCGATCGCCGTTCGAAGAAAAGTATTACTTGAATAACGAGGTGCTGTTAGACATCACAGCTGAGCCGATCGGTAGGCCGCTGCCGGTGGCGATCGCAGCGGTTAGTGTGAGAACGAAACGCCAGACGCGGCGTCATAAGATGGCTGCCGACCGTCGATATAAGGAGGAAGCCGCTTTTGAAGAGACGCTGCATGACGGTATCGCTATGGGTGACAGACGTGGCTATGGCATTGCCGTTTTGACGTCGCTACCCGTATAACGGCAATATGATTCACGGACGATTAGCTTCGTGATATGTTTTATTATTAGAACAAGTATGCAAATAATTATGCAAATTATTACAGTTTGAAACAACAGTTATAGTTGCAGAGGTCATACTCACCTGCAGCCTTTTCAAACTTTGGACAATTTTGTTCATCTCACGTTGTCTGTGTCCTTCGGAAAAGAACACAAATGTCGTTTCCTTCTATATGGCGTCTGCGCCAGGGCAAATAAAATATACCACACTGATAAATCAAAAGAAACCTGTATTAGAATCATAGAGCCATTGATCACACAGAAAACCCACATGTAGGCGCTGCATCAGTTGCAGCCAAACCACTTTGCTAATAGGATGTGCGCCACGACTGCCTTCTAGACGGATACCGGACCGCATAGAATCATTACGTATTGCGAAGGTGCTGAAGATGACGACTGATATTTGTATTTGCTGTCTGTATTCCTACTGTATTTGTGTTCCCGTTTAAACTATGTCTTGATACACTGAGTATTGTGTCAAATACACCGCGTAAGATGGTACTCATCAATCAGTAATAAAAATGAACGAACAAGGGCATCTACCCAGATAAAAAGAACTGGACTTCGATGGAAGTGTCCGTACTTCTTCATTTTGCAAAACGCATTTCAAGTGCAGGCAGCTGTGAGACGGACGAATGGTGGCGACACCACACGGTGCTTGAATAATGGTCGATAACCCAATTCAATGTTTGTTGAGTTTGTTTCCACGGGATGTCTTACCGCTCATCATTTTAATTATCGCAGTAGAAACAGCCGCAGCAGCAGCAATATCTCAATGTTACTGGTACCATTACAACAACAACAACTACTACTACTACTATTACTACTACTACTACTACTACTACTACTACTACTGCCATGCAACTGTTAGTGCCGCTGCTGGCCCCGCTCCCGCTGTTACTTGTCAATATAACTATCAACAACATTATCGCTATCACCAAGATAACAACCGTTGCTGTTGTCACGCACCAACTAATAACCCCATCTTCGACCAATTCACTCATTTTATCGGGTCGATTCGCTTTGCCTCCTACCACAGTTGGACGTAGAGACTTCCATTGTTGTGCACTGTAAGCCTTAACCAGCCATCCGAAAATACACTATGATAAATTTATGAACTAGCGAGAAATCGTTTGTCCCCGAAGCCCCCCGGCGACTAGTCGTTTGAATGGCGGGTGTGGCGCTGAATATCCAATGTTTGGCGTCAATACTCGATCATGGACGCCGATGAAAAACGATCGTACCAAAGATTGAAAAGATGAAAGTCGTCGATCGATTCATCGATTGGTCATACTGATCATCGCTGCTGAATGGGAAGGAGAATGGAAACTAATCTACGCCATTTTATTCGTGGTTTTTTAACTGTTTTGTTGGCATCGTTGATGCGTTTATAGATAATTGGTTGCGCAGAGGTTTCAAAAGCACTCTACCCAGATGGTGTCCTAAATTTAATGTACGTTTTGGCTCGACATATCTGGAACACCTGTTCTCTCGACAATGAGATAATCCTGTGTGGTTTAATTACCAGACATGTTGGCAAGTCAAGTCAATAATCAGGTCTCTCTGAATATCTAGTAAAACACAAGTCACTAGGATCCCCGTTCATGTCACAAGCCAAGTCGAACTCAAACATATGACCATTAGGCTTTATATCTGGTGAAAAACAATGATGAAACGGTCAACTTAACGAATCATTTATTAAGATTAATACTATATTCGCTCATAACGAAGTTTTGATAGTCGTTTCCGATAGGCATTGTTCACGCTGTATAATCACTAGACGTGTCGGCTAATCATAAGTTGTCAAGTCAAGTTTCAAGTGAATGACCTCCAGTGTCGAGGTATCACACTGATTTACAAGGTAAGACGTATGTTGTGAAAATGAACGAATCGAGTAATGTCCCCAACTCGAGAGGCAACTGGTATTTAACTATTCTTGAACTGTGTCTGTGCGTGTGTGCGTGCGTGCGCGCGCGTGCGTGTGTGTGTGATTATATTAGAGTATGTATTAATACACGCACCCACACACGCACATACACACCTCCCCTCCACATACACACGCACGCACACATGCACACATGGACGCAGCCACTCACACAACCACACACGTACGCATGCACACACGCACGTACGCACGCACGCATACACATCTCCCAAAACACGCGTCTTTGAACATTACCGTTGAGAAACCGAGCTATCAAGATTACTAGCACAGTCGTCTGATTGCTCTTGAGTTTCGATTATATCTCAAACTACTGATCGCTTTAAAAGTGTTATGTTTTGACCTACATTCACTTGTTATGAACGCAGGATATGTAATTATGAGCGGGGCGCTAAAATCAGTGTCAATGAAGGGCTTTGTTCACATTTCAGAAATTGTATGAATTCGTGCCGAACTTCATGCTGTCTACTAACAAGGAAAACCGATAATTTGATTGACAAGTGACAGATTTTATCAGCTGAGAGAAATCAATAGTCCACAAAAAATAATTTTGTTGTTGGTTAGAAAAACTATAATGTATTCTCATTTTTAAAAATTTAGTTTCAGTTATTTATAAATAGAATAATTATATTATTGCATTTATTTTATAACGTGTGTTTATGTGTGTGTGTGTGTGTGTGTGTGTGTGTGTGTGTGTGTGTGTGTGTGTGTGTGTGTGTATGTGCACGTGCGTGCGTGCGTGTGTGCGTGTGTGCGCGAATGTATGCATGTGTGTGTATGCGCGCGTGCGCGAGTTGAGGTGCGACGGAGAAACACAGCATTCCAAGTTAGCAAAGACGTTTCGTGTTAAACGTTCTGAAACGTTTGTTGAGCTGACGTTTCTGAAACGTTCGTCTTCGCTGATTGTTTGTTCACCAGGTGCGTCTAATGAAAGTGTCATACTTTCTGCGCTTTAAAACAAGGTTTGTTGATTTCCGAACATAACTACCCAGGCCATGTTCATGACCATGATCCCGATCATGACCGTACCTTATTCCATATGATGCCCTTCCAGTACTCGTCTAGTTCGTCTCTCCATCTTCTCGCCGGTCTTCCTCTAGATCGTTTCCCTTCGTAAGATCTCCAGGTAGTGATATGCGATGTCCATCGGTTATCTCGTAGTCTACTGATGTGCCCTGCCCGGGTCCTCTTCTGTCTTCTGATTTGTTCTAACACGAATATGACGTCTATGTGTCTTCTTTCTTGCCCAAATGTTTATTTTTCTCTCCCGATATGTGATATTTAACATACATCTTTCCATCTTTCTTTGTACGGATGCTAGCTTGATCTTTGCCTGGATGGTGAGTGCCCATGTTTCCGTGCCGCATGTCATTGCGCAGAGGACGCGCGAGTTGAATATTTGTCTCTTCAAGCAGGTTCCAGAATTACCCTTGAAGATGTCGCGGTGTTTGGCGAATGCTGTCCAACCGGCTGTGATTCTTCTTTGAATTTCCTTATCTTGTTTTTGTTTCTTTGATGCCGTATCGTTGTTACAGGTAGGCGCAGCTTTCAACGTTCTTTATCTCCGTGGTGCTTATATATATATATATATATACATATTATATATATATATAATATATATATATATACATATATACAAAACTGTATATATATACATACACATATACAAAACTGTATGTATATAAATTATGCTTAAAAGACGACACACCAATATATATATATATATATTGGTGTGTCGTTTTGTAGTTCTTGCTGTGTAGTGGCGAGTATGTCGTCGGCGAAGCGAAGATGACTGAGACGTTCTTCATCTATCCTCAAGCCTCTGGTTTCCCAGGTCAGTCTTCGGAATATGCTTTCGAGTGTTGCCGTGAACAACTTGGGCGATATGGTGTCACCTTGTCGTACTCCTCTCTTGATGTTGATCTTGTTGCTTTCTTTGTGTAGGTAGACTGTCATCGAGCTGTTGGTGTAGATGTCTTTCATGAGTTCGGTGTTCTATCCCCTGTTCTTGAAGCGAGGTCAGTATTACTTGAGTTTGCACCGAGTCGAAAGCCTTCTGGTAATCGACTTACGCGAAGCTGAGCGGGATATTACATTATCGGCACTTCACATTCGGTTGGTTTACGACGTGGGTGTAGTCTGTCGTTGAGTACCTGCTTCTTAATCCTGCTTGCTCTCTTAGTTGGTTTTCGTTTGATTGTCTACACTAGCCTATTCGTTACTATTTTTGTGAATGTAGATGTTTGATCAAAGGTAAAGGTAAGCTCTTGTATAACGCAGTATCCAGTCCCCAGAAATGCTCAAAGCGTTTACACTTTACAATTTACTCCCTGGCAGACCTATTCAATCGAACACCATCTCGACTTCTCTGGGAAGCATCCAGCCACGCTTCGAACCCGGGTTCTATTGGTTGAGAGTCCGAAGCATCTAGCCACTGTACCACGGCGCTTTACTAATAAAAGACATAATCGGTCTGTAGTGCTTTACATATTTCTTATTTTCTTTCTTGAAGATTATCACCATCTTTGCGTTCTTCAGTGCGGTGGGTATACGTCTTTCAGACAAGCATTTAGTATACAGCTTAGCTAGTGTCTTCGAGATGGTATATTCTCCTGCTTTTAATGTTTCAATGTATACATGGTCGTTATCTGATGCCTTGCCAATTTCCCCATGCCTTATTTCATCCGTCATATTCGTGATAATTCTAGTGTAATCGTATTCACCACATTCACCGTATTCACCGTATTCACCACATTCACCGTATTCACCACATTCACCGTATTCACCGTATTCACCACATTCACCGTATTCACCGTATTCACCACATTCACCGTATTCACCGTATTCACCACATTCACCGTATTCACCACATTCACCGTATTCACCGTATTCACCACATTCACCGTATTCACCACATTCACCGTATTCACCACATTCACCGTATTCACCGTATTCACCACATTCACCGTATTCACCACATTCACCGTATTCACCACATTCACCACATTCACCGTATTCACCACATTCACCGTATTCACCGTATTCACCGTATTCACCACATTCACCGTATTCACCACATTCACCGTATTCACCGTATTCACCACATTCACCGTATTCACCGTATTCACCACATTCACCGTATTCACCGTATTCACCGTATTCACCGTATTCACCACATTCACCGTATTCACCGTATTCACCACATTCACCATTTTCATCACATTCATCATGTTTGTTACATTCATTATTTACATCATAATTATTTTTCTTTATTGTCAGTACTACACCAATCAAAAGCTGTCGCAACAGCATTGACAACATCTCAAGCAAATCGTTTTTGTGAGTTTGTCAACGTCCCTAAAAATGTCGTCGTCTGAGCATTTAGACACTACCTCTACATTCTGGTATAATTTCCCATCTAGCTTTCTTTGTAGTTATTTTGCGGCGGTTCAGCTCCATAGAGCAATATGTTATCAACGGTGTCACTGAAGATTGATCATTTCATGTGTGTAGTGCCATAGTACGTGTCCAGAATGCATGATAAATGTTTGACAAATGGTGTAGAAGTGGAAGACCAAAACTGAGAAGAAAAGACAGGGTAAAGCAAGAGCTTTGGAAGGCAGGTGCGAATGGCCAATAATGGAAGGTCATCGCAAAAGACAGAAAGAGATGGAAAGTATTAGTGAGCAAATCAGAAGACACTACCGAGTGATAGGAACCCCGCAGGGGAGCAATTGGAAGACGAAGAAGAATAGAATAGTGCATTATATGGTATTGAAAACATTTTACTCACCAGCTATCTAGGAACACACCCAAACCAACACAATATCAACCCTGGACGGTGATAGATGTGATCAGTATCGCTTCACAAACATGGCGGCATCGAGAAACAGGATTGGGATGGTGGGTCACACTCAGTAGTCCAACCACAACCAACTGTTGCGCAAAAATGCTCGAAACTCGTTTCGTTTTCCATCACTGCCAATTAACAATTACGTGTCGTCACATAAAACATGCTGTGGCCTGGCTATGTTTTTTTTTACGTAATTGTGCCGTGGTCCTTTTTATCTACCAGTGCAATACATCAAAGCTGTTCTTTCTGGTAGGTGGTTTCTTTCGTCAGATGTCCACATAGCAAAAGGTCACATTACTATTAGGATAATCCGTTTACTGGTGGAATATCTTCCAAAACCAAGTCCCAGCAGTGCCAGATCTAGGGCAGTGCAGACGGGACAGTTGCCCAGGGGCCTCCACACAATCAGTTCTATGGGTGCCTCGACAAATCTGGTTTGGTCCATGGCCTCCGATGCTTTGTGGTCAAATAAATGCAGGTGTTTAAACACATATTGTGATAATACATAAACAATCATGACAACTGACAAACTAGTGGGTGAGTATGTAAGGCGTATGTTTGTTTTGAAACAAAATTGTTATATGATGCACAGTTGTATTCTAAATGAGGAAAGTTTTCTTGTGCTGTGAAGTGCGTGTTGTTGTAGGTAGGGAAGTGTGAGAACCGTTATGCTAGGATGACCGAGGCCTCCAGATAAATAATGTATTAAAATTGTTGAATGAACTTCAAACGCCGTATGCAGTAATACAACTCAGCTATTCACATTCACTCGACATCTGGTGTAAATTGTTCATCACTGGTATGGACGCCGAATATGCATAATACGTAAACTGGGCTTCAAAGAGCACTTTAACATAACAAACAAATGGCTTTAAGCAACCTGTACAGGCACCTTATAGCATCTGTCGGACTATTCATTTCCTTGTTGTCACTAGCATGAAGTATGTTATCGTAATATCCGTCAACCATCGTCTAAATTGTACATCTTCCCGACTCCGTCCGCCATCTTCGCATTCCATTTGCAAGCTGTGTCGTCGAAAAACCAATGGATGGCGCAGGTTTGGCGATTTCTCCGTTTCCAACAAGAACATTCATAAAGCGTCATATTCACTTATTATATCATCATTTATTTTATCATTTAGAAATAACGCACATAAATTTATAAGGCATAGAGCGCCCAACAAGTCCCTCCATCGAAATTGGGGTCACAGCAGAAAACAAGGAACCTCTGAACCGCTGTTGCCTTTAGGTAGCAGAAAGCCGCGTGTTTAACAATGTACGGATATGTTCTTTCTCATTCTCTATTTCAATCAGTGGAGCAAGTCGACGTTCGGTCGTCGGTTCGTTGTTTTACAAATTCACAAATTGGTGCGCGTGTGTGGTCTTTCGACGTACTTTCATCACCGATGCGTCGGTATGTCTGATGTGTCGCATGTTGCTGAATTTCTGTGCCCGTCTGCGTCATTTCTATTGGAAGACGTTTAGGTGTAGACGTGCCTTATTTTTGTATTACATATGCATATGCGTGACTTGCATTTCAATATAAAGCCGTATAAATCTGTTTAATATTTTACATTTGTTTCCACCCATTCTTGGAGCAACAGACCAAGAACAATAACAATGTAACCATTACTTATGACGTAATGCGATCATAACACGACCGTGGCGCCTCTGGAGAATGGCTCACCACCAGCAGCAAAAAGGTAGTGAGATAATAACTAAAAATTAATACCTTATTAAGATGTTTAAATGCATGGACAATTAATAAATCAGAGGCCGATGGTCTAAAGTAGCGAATGGACAGAGAAAGAGGCGCATGGACTACACAACCTTGGAGGAGATACACCCGGACGACCCCCAAAAGTTAGCTTATTAATATTCAGATTCGTCACCCGGTCAATAACGTTCCTACTCCGATCGAGCCGTTTATATAAGGTAAAATATAACACTAGACCAAATCCGCTAGCTTTTGTCAGAAATCTGCGAATCATCAAAAGTAATTTGTCTGAGTGTCGTTCGATTTTTACATTATCGTGATTTTTTTTATCTGAATCAAATCGATATTAAAAACTGGGATAAATTCTTAATAGTCCTAAGTCACAAAGTCCATACAGTAAATACGCGAAATCCGTGGCAGGTCTGTTAAGGTGGTTATAACAACCTTTCCACACTTTCTATATTTAGGTTTATGACGTGTGTCCTCTTTGTAGCATAACCATACAAGCACAGCACCAATGTACTGGTGGGTTCAATGAATTCTCTCACGTCGGTGCAAAGTCTTTCCTGTTGGCATCCGTCCGTCTGTGCAAGGCGGTGGAAATGAAGTATCCGTTTTTAAGTTTATTCGGTGCTTTTATTTCCACTGTGGCTAGGGAAGCCGACGTTGAATCGACGGCTGTGCCTTGTATGTCGCAATTGTGGATTTCTCTGGGAGGATCGGTTATCAGTGGCAGCATAGTTACGGGGTCAGTAAGTCATGGCCCTCTTTTTGGAATTGCTTGGTAGTTGTTCTTATATAACCTGTTGTACCACTATGTGTTATCATGGAACACTAATGTGTTACTAAGTTTGCCCTTCCGTTGCCTCTCTTACAACGATCCTACATACGCGACCGGATCAGTCCTACATCGACGAAGCGCAACGTAGAATAATGCATTGATTGGCATAGAAGGCAAAGGAAAATAATTTATTTTGGAGACACATTACTGAAAGTAATGGTAGTTTTCGTGGGTCAGAAACAGTCACTTCAAAAAACAGCAAGACATGTAGGAATAACGGTTCTTAATTACCAAAATGTTTAATAAGATTTAAGAAAATATTACTAAGTTTGATACACTATTTCCTCACGTTGAAATATCGTTACCTACGGCTAGTTGCGATCGATTGTAGGGCAGCGTACGCAAATGAAAACGGTGCTTTCTCAATTAGCATTCTCTTGCTGCGATTTCAGTATATCCTTAATTCGAAATCACGAGTCGGACTGCGATCAATTACACGTCGCCGGTAGTGCCAATACCTGGGCATTCTCTGTCGGTATGAAGGGCGCATGGAAAACTAAACATCCATCGTTGACGCTTTCCTGTCCAATATTTCCATACGCCATTGCGTCTCCACGCTTCTCCGAGGTCATTTCCGGTTTGCGTTTCTATAGAGGTACAATAGCGCCCCTTCCTCGCGTTCGCTCGATGTGTTAATGTGGTACGAAGCGAAACATTTATTATTCCGTGGCGCCTTCCACGTGTGCGTGTAATTTTTCACTTACGGGTCAACAAGTGTGGCTTGGCGAGTTGGTCACCGCATTGTTAGTGTTCTGCGTATGTCTAGTGGGGCTGTACAAACAAAATGAACTGTATAAGTTTACTGTATTTGTGTGTAGCTTACGCATAACGCAGCTCTAGTCAATGGGCAGGTGACGATGAATGTGATAATTGTTATTTATTTTGTTACCGTATTGCACTTTTCAACGACGGTCAAGTGGTACTTTCTTCGGTTGAAAGGATGAGGTGTTCGCTGTTCTTCTTCGTTTCCGTTTCTGATCGGTTTTCTATAATGTAATTTTTTGTTTTAATATATATGCAAGAATTTATATTAAAACGTTCGAACGAACGAACGAACGAACGAACAACGAATAAATGAACGAACAAAAGAAAGAAAGAATTAACAACGCACGCACGCACGTACGCATGCAAGCACGCACGCACTTGCTCTGTATCTCCTCCTCTCCTTCTCTCTCTCTCTCTCTCTCTCTCTCTCTCTCTCCCTTTATCTTTTCTCCTCTCCTTCTCTCCTTCTCTCCTTCTCTCCTTCTCTCCTTCTCTCCTTCTCTCCTTCTCTCCTTCTCTCCTTCTCTCCTTCTCTCCTTCTCTCTCTCTCTCTCTCGCTCGCTCACTCTCTCTCCCTCCACTTCTTCTTCCTTCCTCTCTCTGTCTCTTTATGTCAGTCTGTTTGTCTGTATGTATGTCTTTCTCTCTGACTCTCTGCCTCTCTGTATGTACATATATATATATATATATGTCTGTATGTTTGTCTGTCTCTGTCTGTCTGTCTGTCTGTCTGTCTGTCTCTCTCTCTCTCTCTCTCTCTCTCTCCATATATATATATATATATATATCTCTCTCTCTCTCTCTCTCTCTCTCTCTCTCTCTCTCTCTCTCTCTCTCTCTCTCTCTCTCTCTCCCTCTCTCTCTCTCTCTCTCTCTCTCTCTCTCTCTTTCCGCTATCTCAACGAACTTGCTGATATATCTCCTTGCTAGTTAGCTGCCTTCCCAATACATCTTAGGAGGAGTAATAGGCGAACGGCTTCCTTTCCCGCACACACCTGGAACTAGTTGCTCTGGTAATATATATGGCGTATTGCTCTACAATTCGGTCACGATCTTAATGTTACCGTATTTTCAGCGATGAGTGTTGCCAACTTTATGAATAGAAAACCTTTTATTGGTAATCACGTTTTAAAGAAGAAATTGTGGCAGTTATGCACGACATTTAATTTGCGGAATTTATGACACCTTTTGTTAGTAATCAGTCGTAGTAATGATGTGACGTGGTGTGTGATGTGATGTCAGTCGTTGCTTTGTAAAAGAAAGCCAAGGAGAAGTGCATTAGTTTTGTTACTTTCCACAAGAACAGACAGTATGATCAGCAATTCAGTTTAATTTCAACCCAGATCTTGCTTGCGGTTTCCCTTGCTAAACAAATGCGTCGATGATGCTTTCATGGGTATTATAACCGGTATTTTCTACTAGTGCCATTCTGGCTTAGCCGTCCAACACAAGGTAGCTGCAAGGTTTATAAAATAACATACGTATTTTTCGATTCAAGTATATGTTTAAATATCACACTATCCAAGGTGAAAAAGACAATAAAACTGGTACATATAAATTATTGCTGGAAAAGATTTGAACTGAATTTTTGAAGGAAGGTCGTACCCGCATGACGATATATCCAGTAAAACCTGGATAGGCGTCACAGCGCGACATTCTGATGCATTACCATAACTAGCAGCAAAACGCCAGCCAAATGCTACTTTCCATGACAATGCGAGAAATCGTTCGTCGTTTCCGGCGAACGACGGCGAGGTGAATGTGAGGCGGCGCTCTGGTTGGCTGACGCACGAGCGATGGTAGCGACGCGTCTCGCTTTGTCATTCCGTTAGACTCGAGCGGCGGGAAGCGACGCAACGTAACAGCCAACTTCGACTTCCACCTCGGGCGGAGAACAAGCTCGCAGGGGCTTCAGCTTCGTGCGGGTTGCGTCGATCGTGAGATCTGACGGAAGGTGGTAAAGTCGTAACGTAATCTCGTTGTTTCGGCGGCAAGATGAGATCGCGTTGATTTTATTGTGCAAAAAACACTACATAAAGTTTACGCGGTGGGGACAGCTAGTGCGAGCCACCCGGACGTCGGGAACTGAGCAGGAATTCTCTAGACGTCGAGGTCGATCGCAGGACATCCAACCAGACGCATTTAACATCGGCATTGATATCTTCATACAGTCACACATCTGTGTCTTCGTATTCCATAGTTGATGGGAAGTCTTGCTACACAGGTAATGCGTTGTATCTTCGTTGTGTGAATACTTGTTATTGCAAATGCGTCTTCTTGCTCCATTTGCGGTGGAAAGAGGCCCTTATATTGATGCGGTGGAAAGAGGCCCTTATATTGATGCTACTCAAACGTTGTCGAGTTTGCCACTCGTTCATTCAACCGTAGACATTTCATATGTATGCCAACTTTGGTTTTTCTCCACTTTTAATTAATATCGTTTTGTGAGCGTAAGCGTGTGCGTGCGTGCGTGTATGTGTGTCCGCGTACTTGTGTGCATGTGAAGGTGTGATGTATGCGTGTGCGTGCGTGTGTGCGTGCGTGAGAGCGCGTGTGCGTGTGATTGTTTACGTGAGTGCTGTGTTGCGTGTGTGTGGGTGTGCGTGCGTGCGTGAGCTCTTTAGTACAACTAACGATGTTCCTATCGGACAACGGGGTCAGAGAGGACTAGTGAGTAGCAACAGTTTCATTAAAAATATGACCCAATATGCTTAATAGTTGTGAAATTTCAGTTTACTGACACACTTTGTTTTTTAAACGTTAAATATTGGCGGGTCTAAGTTACAGATATGACTTCATTGAGTCACATATGCAGCACAACGACATCAACACGAAAACGGTAGTGGGACATGTTAGACATATGTACAAGTGATATGCACTTGTGGTTACAACTAGGTCAATTATGAAGGTGTACTAGATGCGGTGTATTGCAAATAAGAAGAACTGGGTGTAATCGAAACTGTTGGCACACATTCGGTCAGTTACTATGCCTAAAACGCTCCTTAACGGAAATCTCGCAATAAATTATATTTCAAATCATAGGCATTTGTCAGTGAGGGTCATACTTCCGCAGTCACAACGTTGTTCGACATGTATGAATGAATGAATGAAAGTTTATTCAACAACAACAACAACATAATACATGTACAATATGGTGTGTTGCTGCTGCTGCTGCTGCTGCTGCTGCTGCTGCTAAAAGGACATATCTGAAGTCATAGACTTATATGTTGCTATGCCCTTCTCAAACTAAAAACATGTACTTGTTTACTACGACACAACAACTATAGCAGGATCAACACAACGAACTATTATACCTACTTATATCAAGACCACAAAAGTAGTGACATCGAGTACAAACGGATCAGTTTACAACACTGGCACAATTATGGCGTCAGCACAGACGACAATTACGGATATTTAAACATCGGTAAATGTTCGGGTCGCGCCATTTTGTTAAGACGCCCGTGTGTTTTGTTACTCTCGTTACTACGGCGCGTAACCAGAAACCTGTACACATGTGCAGGGTTGTCGACACAGGTGTTGACATGAGGATACATTACGTAATTTCAAATATATGGAGTATTTTACCGATAAAGTAAAGTTCACCCTTTAACATTCAGAAGGTTGATATGCAAGTCACAAAACGACCACTGTCTGTTGACAAGTTAGAAGATAATTAAATAGTGAAAGTAGTTCAAATATATAAGTTAACAAGTTCTATCTCATCATGAGAATAAATTACTATTGTTGTCGTGAGCAAATTCGTAAACAGTTGTCATTTAAACACTTGCGACTTAAATGTTGATTACAAAGCAAGGTAAACAGAATAATCACTATAACACTTAATACAGTGGTGTATGTATTACTACTAATTACGATAATTTTATGTCTTGCATTCGTGTTCGTATGCGCTGTTTATTGCTGGTTGCACTGTGTAATAGTATACTTATTGTGTAAGGACGTATTTTCAAATTTTGGACTGACCTATTTTAATTTCAAACTAGATTAAAACATCTGGCCAGTTGATATAAATTGATACACTGTACTATGCAACACGATTTTTCCATGAAAGCGATCACATTTTTTAACTTTAACCTTTTTAATGCATATCTAACATTTTCTTCCGACTTATGTGTCACATATGTGGCTCACACCATAGTGGCTGCAGACGCATCTAGGTTCCCCCGACTAAACGGTCGGGATGCGTGTCCGCCGAACGCCAATTGCTGTTCCTCTCTCGGATCAGACAGCATAGTCTGTTATTCTTGTTGATGGTAGTATCTAGTTGTTTTTATCGCTTTGTATAGTGTTATTGATCCAACGTAATTGAATAATCACGCGTAAATAGCCAACGCCAGATAACGGGATTTGCAGATTTTCTTGTGACCTTCAGCATTTACGTAATGTCTGTTGTTTCTACTGCATGGACTGAATTTTGTTAAGCGTTCTTTCATTTAAGGTAGTGTATAAGGTATCCTAATGCAAATAGCGTAAACAATTAGTCAGCAGGTCAATGTTATGGTGTTGTTATTTTGTTAAATGGACTCTAGAGTTCGAGATGCTCAAGCGTTAACTATCGGATAGGTTTGCAAACCACACCATGTGGTCCTAGAGGACGACTTGGGCTAGTCGTCATTCTGATAAAGTACACTCTATTACGCCGTGCACCTTTGTGTGTTTACAAACGAGGAATACTAAATATGAATATTCATCAGTGGCTACCTAGTATAACTTCCACCAGAGTTATAGTTTCACAGTATGGCAACTAACTACAAGGATCCTCTTTCTCCTTGATCCGTTAATATATTCCTCCCACTCGACGAGGCGTCTGCAACCATTGCGATCCTTTGCTATGTTCTCCCAATCACGGCTGTTCATGCCTGCCTTTTCTATATTTCTTTTGATGTGTATTTCCATCTTAAAATGTGTCTTTATTCATCTCCACCTCTTATTTGCTCTTTTTGTCATCCTTCCGGACTGAAAGTAGATGCAGCGCAATGTTGTTTTCCGCAAACGACCGTATAGTGCGAATACACTGTATACATATATATATATATATATATATATATTGTGGGGACCCTGGGCAATTGCCTCGTCTGCCCTGCCCTAAATCTGACTTCGAAACCTTATCGACGGATGTTTAATTGGCGCCGTTCTGTTCCGTTTTGCTGCAGCGACAGGGCCGGATGACGTAGCGCGTTGGGAAGCACGCCATATAGTTGTAAAGACAAGATGGGCGCCAAGCATTCGGCGCATAAGGCGGCAGCAGCAGCCAGTGCAGCAAACCTCGCACGCAACGACATTGTACTTCAAGGTGGGTGAAATTAAAACAACGCCAAATGTCTGTGAAACAGGCTCCTTCTGCGAAATATTGACTCACCGAGAAGAAATTATAAGTAATGGACCCTGTGTTGTATATTGATTCGCATATGTTTATCTCTTTATAACATAAGATACATACAAAGTAAACATGTTGTGGAGGGATAAGTCAATGAAGATATGTTTCGCCCGAGCAGTCCATTGTATTGAACTCCCTCCGCACTTCCGGTTTTTATTCCAATATGGCGAACAAACATCGACATGAAAGAAACAGTTAGACATAGTTTATCGCAATCGCAATAATCTTAAATATGAAAACAATCTCGAACCAAATATATATCTTCCTGTCTTATTCAATTCACTTATATATATTATTTTCACTTCCACCGGTTCTCTCTTTGTCTGTGAGTATGTCGTACTGTCTGTGTGTCTGTGTGTCTGTGTGTCTGTCGGTGTGTCTGTCTGTCTGTCTGTCTATCTGTCCATCTCCCTCTCTCTGTCTCCCTCTCCGTCTGCCCCCCTCACCCACACACACACACACACACACACACACACACACACACACACACACACACACACACACACACACACACACACACACATACACACACACAACTCTTTTTCTTGCTTTCTCTCTCATTCTCTCTCTCTCTCTCTCTCTATATATATATATATATATATATATATATATATATATACATATATATATATATATATACAAATGTATATATATATATATATATATCTCCCTCTCCCTCTCCGCCTCACTCCCTCTTCTTCCCCTCTCTACTACATCACTGTCTCTCTTATGAGCAAACTATGGTTATGCCAAATCATTCCAAAACAGTGAAACACAGAGTGTTCATAGATTTGCCTATCGGTCGCCCGCGAAGCTTGACGGGCAGCATTTACATAAGAACAGCAATTCACGGAACACCGATCAAGCGAAACGGGGGACATTTCTTTGCCTTGTCGGCGTGCGCATGACTTATGCCTGGCGTTAATCAGAATGATGCATGGCCACCCGTTCACAATTAAAGGTACTGGATTTCAATGTTCTTACGGAAAGCGAACTCCGATCAAGTCGGAGTTTAAGACGGAAACCAAATGTCACAGCGGTTATTACGGAGAAATGATTGACGTCTCTTTACCGGGTAACATCATCAAATCCCTTTTTCTCCGTTGATAATGCAGAGTAGAACACACGCGCGATCCGGCTTCTTTCACATGACGCAATGTCATGACGTCAACAGTCAGTCTACCTTATATAATACACACACAAAAAGCGATTAAAAGTGAAACGCAGTGAATACAGTCATTTTTTTTAACAATATCGGTTGTTTTGTAGGTTTCGGTTACACAAAAATTATATTAAATACAAATGTGACGACCTTATAATCAGGGATAATTTCAACAACCACCACAAGAGGGCGACACTTAACAGCGTTGTTGTCACGAGCTGTGACAATATGTACACAAACTACTGTAAATCAGCATAATATGAAAAAGACGCCGTTACTGAACTGCTACCAACTAATAAGTAATCAATTTTCGCTGAAGTAAGAGTACGCAGCGAAATCATAAATAACAACCATTTCCACCGTCCATTGACCGGGAGCACCCACGCCGGAAAAGAGAGTACTATGCGGACATTTTTAGGAACATTCTAAATTATAATAAGCAAGGACGTATATATTTATCTAAAATCCCCAATGTTTCCTCTGTCATATTTTTACGTAGTAGATGTTCTCATTTTTGGGTCAGAAAACTGAAGGTGCAAACGAGTAACAGAAAATAAATTACAAGTTGAACGACACGACTTTAGTGAGCATTGCCATCATTTAAATAACTACCTATATCCTTATCATCCTTTCGTTCATGGTCATATTCAGAATCATCGTCACCAAGTGGATGCACATATCAATACACTTTGTGCACTGAGCAGTACACCTTAGTCCAACGGAAATACGCAGAGTTTCGACCGTATCGGAAACGGAAATGGAATTATGGTCTGACCTCTGTATGCTGGCAGATTATCCTGCGCTCAACGTTGGTACGAATCCGGCGTTTTCCGGGCATGACGCAAATTGTGCTCCTTGAGAACGACAATAGGACAGGCGTAATAGCTGCTGCGTCTCCTGTCAGACAGCCAGGACATTGATGATGCGACCTTCAACGCTGATATTATTATTATCATCTTCATTCGGACTGAACTATCCACAAACATACATATGAAAAAAATGCAATGTTTCTTAGAAAAGGCAGATGTCAAAACAATTATATAATATATATGCAAATACATAACAGGCGTTTTACTTTAATAAATGTACAATATTTTGTCAGGCTTGTGATCAGACGCTGCTGCATCTTTAACAAACGCACATATCATGCCTACTATCTTGTCTAGTTATTGATTAGGCGAATTAAAATGTATTACTATACTATTATTTAACTCGAAATGCCTTGCGCGCGGGATTGTATCCGGTCTGAAACCGTCAAATGTGAAAAGGCGGAATTTTAAGAAACGCAGCTTGCTTATGTGAGTTGATATTGCAGCTAGTTCAAAATGAATCCTCAAACATTTATAAGCAATGTGTAAGATTCACCCAAAACAGTACAAACCCCCCACGGCAGCTATTAAAACGTCACCATGTCCAAACGTCACGAGATATCATGAAGCTTGGGGTATACTAAGCGTTTGCATTTTACGACACCCAGGCCAAGACGCTGCACGTGCGCTTATCCCTCTCTCTCTCCCTCTCTCTCTCTCTCTCTCTCTCTCTCTCTCTCTCTCTCTCTCTCTCTCTCTCTCTCTCTGTGTATGTATGTGTATGTGTGTGTGTGTGTGTGCGTGTGCGTGTGCGTGTGCGTGTGCGTGTGCGTGTGCGTGTGCGTGTGCGTGTGCGTGTGTGTGTGAGTTTGAGTTTATGTGTGAGTGTGTGTGAGTGTGTGTGTGAGTGAGTGTGCACGTGTGCAGGTGTGCAGGTGAGCATGGGTGCATGTGTGCAGGTGTGTATGTGTGCATGTATACACGTGTGCACGTGTGCAGGTGTGCAGGTATGCATGTATGCATGTATGCATGTATGCATGTATGCATGTATGCATGTATGTATACTTTGAACAGTTCTCAAGACTATGATGCGCTGTATATAAGAACAACATCTAACCTTTTACCTCACTGGTGTGCATGACTGCAATATCTCTTTTTATGGTGCTTAGTTATTTACGATTACACCTACTAAAACGTGTCATTATTAGTCAGTGTCGGTGACACAATAGAGAGTGTCTGCAAGCATACCTCGATTCCTTTCCCTAGCCCTAACGCCCTGCACGATCGGTGTCGATTGTTGGAGATACGTAACCGTCAGGAGTGTCTGCATCTCGGCGTTTCACGCGCCAACGTATTATACATTTATGCCCTTTTCAGCTGGATATGTGGTCCTAGTCAAAAGCTCAAATGGACAGACCATAATGCATCTAAATCATTTTGAAATTATGTACGAAAGCACATCACTGCGGAGATAGGATGCTCGGTTTTTAGCGTAGGCCCCTTTTACGAGATTTGGATTAGCCTGTCTATATTCGTAAGTACTTCACCCAAGACAACTTTAACGGAATATGTGTTATAGATTTAGCACATAGATATCTTACGGAAGAATTTGATCAGTTTTTTTGTGAAAACAACAAAAACGATTGCATGCACGATCTGTGCCCCCACCGTTATGTATTACATGTTGAGACAGGTCTTAAAAATATTTTTCTAATGCATTAAACACAACTGCACTTAAAACCCGACGACTAATCAATCAAAAACTGTTGTATGTACAATGCTGTCATATTGTTTTCTTTGATTCATCCACAATTTGAAAGTAAAATGGATAGGGATTGCGCTTACTGCTCACCCCTGCCGGTTACGTAGTTACCTATCCGATCGACACATAACCGATCGCATAAACACAAAAAGAGATGACGTAGTACGCACAGCGAGTTAGGGATAGGGAAGGGAATCGAGATCGGTATGCTTGCAGACACTCTCTAGAACCACTGACCACGCGTATGTAGTTCGTTGTAAACTGACCGGAAGGAAATAATATTATTTTATCGGTCATTCATTACAAGGGAACGTTTGTAAGTACTGACAGTGACATGTCAACTGATATCATACGCTAATTGTAAAATGACATTGTATCACCATTGGGAGGGGATACAAAAGGAAATTTACACTGGGCTCAAGCAAAGGGATTATATTGTAGTAAACGTACTGTGCCTTCCTTTTTAATACTACTGATAAAGTCATAATACAAAATATGCAAGACTAATTGTAAGTTGATATTTATTGCGGTATCACATCCACAGGACCGTTCAAAGCTTTATGCTATTCACTTTCTTACATGCCTGCTCATTCGAACACCAATTATCCTTATATGCGCAAAGACTTCACATTCATTGATATATATATATATATATATATATATATATACCAGTGCATGTTTCCAAGTGCACAAACATACAGCTGGACTTGTCAAATTTCAAAATGGCTGCAAGGGGATCCGAATCACGGTGCTCTCAAATAGTAGTAAGATGTTTTAAAGACGTCAGACGCGCGGACATCAGAGAATTGTAAGACACATTCATTCCTCTGATATCAAACGATGTTTAATCCGTATTCTCTCTCAATAGCAGCGTTTGCGCCAATGTATTTATAGACAGCACTTGCGGAAATAATAATTATCATAACTTCCTATTAGGTTTTCCCAAAATAAACTAAAGGAACATTGCGCATAATACTCTGGAAATGATGGTTTTTGCAATGTCAAGATTGTCACATGTCATTATTTCTCGTATCCCTTCAACCGGTCGACCGCACTGAATCGACAAAGCTACCAGACGGGACTGCACAGAATCGACCTACGACAGCCTGCGTTCACGGAAACTAATTTCCCTCACTTCCGTCATGCGCACAAAGACATCACAGGCGTGTTCTGTCATGGCATGCACTTTCCAGTTCAGGTCAGCAATCAAAACGAGTATGAACCTATCTGACCCGGTTCTTGTGTAACACAACACCGGGGCGTGGATTGACTGCTACACTCGCGGTCGTACGAACGGGGAATTGCGATTTTGTCGCACGTTTTAACGTTTTGAAGGTTTCGCATGCAAGATCGTGCCACCGCGAAGAAGTTGTCGAAGTTGCGTATGAAAATTCACAGTAAATGCGCTTAGCATTTCATTTGCTAAGATAATGCGTAGTGATTTCAATTAATCCCTTGAAAGACAGCATACTCAAGTATGTTTGATATCGTGAGATATGTTTATGGTACAATGTAGTTTATGAAGTGTCGTGATATCTACGGTATGTATTTAATACCCCAGGGTTTCATATTGGGATCATCGTTATTTATCCTATATATAATGATATTCGTCACGCCAGTGATAAATTCAATGCGATACTATACGCCGATGACACTACCCTGATAGGACCACTCTGCTCCTTCAAATCTACTTCAGATGTGATCGATAACATTGCCTTAAGTTTAATTTCATTCCACCCCGAAACGTCTGACGTGTGTGTTTGATATAATGTTATTCTACTTAGGTGTTATACCATTGCTGAAACTTGGCATAACCACATGTTTTTTTTCGTAAGACTACTTATGTGAACATTTATCATCTAATATTAATGTTATTAAATTTACATATATTATTATGTTCTATTGATTTTAGCAGCGCAACCAACACACTACACGTGAAATCATTGTTAATAATAGTTATTTGGGGGATGACGGCGACTAGTTTACGTAATCGTTATGATCTTATATCGGAATAATTAAAACAAACTGGTTACAGCCTTAATTGGCCCCGCTGTCATCCTGGAATTGTATATCATTTTGTCAATTGTTTTACGGATTGTTTATATTTGTATGTATGATATATACAATTCCAAATAAAACCTACTACTACTACTACTACTACTACTACTACTACTACTACTACTACTACTACTTAAGCATCAACATAAATAAGGAATTGAAACAAATAAGTGAATGATTATCAGTAAACATGTTGTCTCTTAGTGCTAGCAAGACGAAATATATTGTGTTTTATTTTCCACAACTCAGTACCGCGGGTATTGAAATAATGTTAAAAATAGATGACCAATACATTGATCGTGTTCAAGAATTTAACTTATTAGGCACAACTGTCCATGAAACATTAGATTGGACAGCACACATTGTCATAAAAATACCACGAACTCTTGGTATATTAAATCAATTAAAACATGTCCTACCTACATGTGCTCTAAAGATAATTTACAATTCGTTAATTGCGCCACACTTAAATTATAGTATTTTATTGTCGGCCTTTAATTCAAATAGAATTTCAAAATTGCAGAAAAAGGCGACCAGAATTATAACCCGTAGCAAATATAATTCCCATACTGAACCTTTAATGAAATCACTAAACTTAATGAAAGTAGAAGACATTTTGTATGATTGTTTATCATAAATGTATTAACAGTAGCGTTCCTTTTTTGTAAATCTTTATTTTCACAAAATACCACACACCATGGCCATCACACTAGGCAAATTCATTTCATTACTGTTCCGTACAGCCTGCTAGCTCTACTCAGAAACAAGCCACCTAGAATTACGGAAAATGTTAACACTCATAGCCTTCACGATTTCTCGTTGTATCTGAAGAAGTATGTTTTGGATCAATAGCAAGATACTTGCACACTTGTTAGTTGCTATATATGAAGGCATACATAATAATTTGTAATTTTTGAAAGTGAATAAAAAGCCTTACACGCTCGTATTTGCATAAATAGACTCGAAACTACAAATATTTCTTAATGCTATCCTCAATTTACTAACAGGCCGATTTCCATGTGCATTCCCGAATCAGAGCAGCCCTGGTTATGAAGATTTAACATGCCTCTGTTTATACTAACTTTTCAGTGTCTGTGTCTTGTCTCTCATTATATATAAAATACATACACAAGGAATCTAGTTATAAAAAGATTGTATTTAATAAATAATATTTAAAAAAAATCAAATATATTCCTATATTTATATCTAAAATACTAGTTATGAAGCAATTGTAACTAAAAGCAAATGCTATCCTTTAGTACAAACTGAGCATGGTAGTCTGTTCTCCAACGAAATGAAACATCCATTGATAAATCACGTGTAGGCTCATCAGTATTGTGCTGGATTATGGCGACCTTGTGTATCTTCCCAAGAAGGTAGAACAGTTATTTTTATGTCAGTAGATCAATATATGTTGCGGTACGTTAGCTATAACGTTATGTTACGTAGACATAACGGAATTACATTCTATCAGTACCAAATATTGTCACCTTCCCAGGGTGGGGAGAGTTTATCCTTCACAGTTAGATGCGTACTCTAACGTCCTGTAAGTTAGAAGGGTGCGATGTTTTTTCCTGAGGTTTCACGTCGATGCAAAAACAGAACCTTTAAAAGTACGATTGTGAATTATATGTAATTAAAATAACGATTGATTTATATAACGACCGGCCACACGTTGATCGATACAAATAGCGTGCAAAGCTGTTATAATGTCATGTCAACGGATTTGTGCTAATTAAATGTGTTCTCCGTGAAGATGTTCATTGAGAACGTTCATTGATATTTCTTACAAATTCAAATTAGCTGTTTGCTGAACATAAAGATCGGGGAAACGTAAAACAACATTAAATAAATGATCTGTGTTTCGTTTTTACCCGAAAGAAAGAAACTCGTCTCAATATAAATCAAAATGACGCATTTTGATTTATGACGTAACATTGTGAAACAGAAAAAGTCGACTGGTCTTTACAAATCGATTTGGTCGGTTCAGGAAGTGCGTCACACTAACTGATGTTTGTAACGTCTGCACGATCAACTATGCTGTCCACATTTATTTCATGACAAGCTATTTGGCTAGTAATCTAATGGATAAATTAGGTATATTCAACAAAAAACGTATTAGTATTACGTCCACGTCAAGTCATGCTTTAAATGATTGGATTCTTTAAATATACAAAAATCTCACACAATGACCTTTGGTAATACGAAGAGTGTAAGAGAGAGGGGTAATAATATTTACATAGACGGCATAAAAGTTGACAGTGTAAACAAAATAAATGTGTTGGGTCTTCTTATAAATAACACATTGAACTGGAGCCCTCACATTAAATATATATCAAATAAAATATCTAAGAATATTGGCATTATTAAAAAGGTGACGAACAAATTAAATAAAAGCCTATTGCTAAATATATATTATATGTTTATCTACGCATATATTACATACTGTAATATTGTTTGGGCAAGGGCCCCGAATATATACCTAACTAAGATATATGCTTCAAAAAAGAATTTTACGCATAATTAGTCATGTAGAATTTGTGATAACACAGAGCCTTTATTGATATCTTATTGGATAATGAATATTTATCATTTAAATAAATACTTATGCTGTATTCTAATGTTCAAACATAATAACGGTATGTTGCAGATATATTTAATGATGTATTTGTTTTGCAAATATCCACACATAAACATAGCACAAGACAGGAAGTAGTATATAAAATACCATATTGCAAGACAAATTGCGCACAATTATCTTTGGCCTATGTAGCTCCTAAAATCTGGAATTCTTGCATCATGAACAATTTTCTACAATGTTGTGCAAGTTTACATATCTTCAAAAAAAGAATAAAATGTCTACTTTTGCATAATTAATAGATTAGATTATAGTTTCTGTTCCTACTTTAAATGTAATTGTGACGTTATGGTGCACCTTTGTTATATATGTATTATTAATTCATCACTAACACATATGCATCAAATATGTAGTTTTATGGCACACTGATAATGTCCTATTAATTAAATTGTTAGAACATTATGATGGTATATGTTCTTTTGAACGAATTATGATTTACTTACAACTTGAACACATGAATAAGGAATACAAGTAAATGTTTTGCTTAATTCCATTTGCTGCACAATGTATATTTGCTATCTATTCTTGTCACCGCACCGCACTGTACTGAGCATTATGCCGCAATAAAGGTTATTATATGGAAACGCGTAATAACATAATTGTCTAGAATAACTAAGCGTGCCGAGTGAAAGCAATCAGAACTCGATGACACAAAAGTGTAAAATAAAACACTACGTTTGCCTAATTCGGTTCCTGTTAAAGAGAGCCAGTCAGTTCCTCTATCTGGATTAGCGAACGCAGCAATTTGTAACAGGATGTCTCTGTGTTGAACGAGAGGAAATGGAACATCGTAGAACATCAAAGGGTATTGCAGTAAACTCAGCCCGACTAGGCCATATTGCCAGTCAAGCTTGTTTTGAAACTGGATGTTTTGTTTACTATTTGAAGATACTCCGGAGTCGTACCTTCCAAATTGCGACCGTTGTTACGTGCTAACTACACACAATTCTGCGGACTTCATACCTTCAACAAAGCTAGTGTAGTCTTAAGAACATTCTATTAATTAATAAACCAAATTAATTAAATTAAATAATAAATTAAAAACTACGAACAGATTGCCTCATTTAAAGGGGGAATGAAGTGCTTGAACAACCACAGCCCAAACATAAGAACATACCATTTACAGTACATGTCACCATGATATGACAAGTACAGCGCCACGGTAAGTTTTAAATAATTTTTCAAACGTAGCTATTATCGGCACAGGGCGCTGCCATCATGCTCCAGGGGCGTGTGGTTGTACATCCGGTTTGATTGGCGAGATGTCTCCCAAAGCTGTATACAGCAATTCGATAGTCGACGCAGCATAGCTCTCAGAAAAACCGACGAAACGCATACAAACACATAAAAACAGAACAATTTAATGCGCTGCGTGGCCTCTGGATATACTATAAGTGTTAGTAAGCAACTTTTCATATACTTCCACAGAAGGATTCCTATAGAAAAAAACAAGTTATAGATGATGAATTTGGCGTGTTCGCCGGCGGCAAGATTGGCATAAGTCTGCGGTGGTCACTTTCGAACGCCGAATGCAAGCCTAAATACAAAAGTAACGAGCATAAAAATGCATTGAACGTCAAAACATAATTCTTGGTTAAAGCCACAGGTCCATCTTTGGTCGATTTGTTTACATATAACTATGCACCGATGAAGTAAATGTCAGCGAAATCGACCTGGAAACTCAACATTATTGCCTTATTTGGAGCGTAAAGCGGCGCGTAGGAAATGACAAGCCGAAACCAGCGCTTGTTGTTGCCAAGATGACTCCGCACTCACGAGTTCCGTCAGGTATCATTACGACTACAATATAGTCCCTCAGTTATATTTCAAAGTCTGCATATAACAAATATGACGTATGCGAAATTTAAATGTAATATGAAATGTTAATGTAATAAAGTACAAATACGAGTGAATACTATGATATAATTGCTTGTAATCCGCCGATTTAATTTACAGCAAATCGCGCCGGCGTGTTGCTACGTCTGAATACCGCAACGTCTACGAGTCTATGTTATCGACTTAGTTGCTGGTGGGGGAAATAACCTTCAAAATAATTACAAAAATAAATGCCAACTAGCGTAGCCAGTATAATGTTTTGCGAAATAATGTCGTGATGTATTAGTTAACATTAGTCACAGTCCGGACCAAGCCCTGTCAATCATGTATTGCAGGCATTGCCATTGGAATGTATTAATTTAAAAGAAATAGTTAAATACATATATTATCGAAGTTGGACTGCTCAAATACTATACATGTACTATGTAACCACATTTAAATAAATGACATTACAAGTACTTAAATCCTGAAAAATACTTGTTTTACGATACAGTCAATATCATACAACAAAAACTATATTCATATCTGATATAATTAGTTATTGGCATATTAAGTAGGTTCACATCAGTCAACTAAAGTAGGCCTAATACTAATTCATGTGTCTCAAATATTGGCTTGTAACAATGGATCCCGAATTGATGCTCCAGTTTTGAGGCGACAGTTTAGCAAGCATGCTATCATACCAATTGTTTTCCTAATATAGATTGCATGACTGCAAACACCAATGTATGCTTTTAATAACAAGGACATTGTATATCATTTACTGACTTTTGAATGTAAGCCTAACAAGAAAAAAGGAAATAACGTCACAGGAAAAAGCCACAAAGATTAATAAATATATATTTGTTATTTACTCAAATGTTAAACACCTTTGAGTGCACATGCATTTTAATCATAAAAATTAAAGATAACACATATATCCATTAAAAAGAAAACGTTGAAAAAGTAACTTATAAATCGCACTTGTGCTCCAATTTTAATGAATATTTGCAAGATTGTGTCATTTTGTTCATACTATATGACGGAAGTATCCAAACAACCATAGGGCCTAATACCGAGCACAAGCTTCGAAGGATCCAGCGAAGAATTTAGCACGCGAGATGACATCGTCCCTCATGGTAGTACAAATGTCACTTGTAGTGCTGCCACGCGATCGACACGTAGTGTCGAAACATGGAAGCCAGTGGTCGTGTCGCCAGTGCGACACTTTGTCGATGCAGTAGTTAATACAGACAATACTGATGTTCCATTGAACATTCACCATGACCATGGGTATGCAAAGTTGCCATCGCAGTCCAGCACGCCTTCTCCGACTGACCATGGCAGTTCTGTCACTGTAGACGACCCTTCAGATGTCCAAGTCTCACTATCGCCATCTTTAGTCGATTCTGTCTGCAACAATGAGAAGAGAAACATTGAAGCGAGTGATGCAGAATATGTTGTAGCAGGTGACAGCGATATCACTGATGATGACTCAAGCGGTTCTTACACTAATGGGAAAGAGAGAAAGTGTGTCGGTTGTGAAAAAAACATCATTTCAGTTTTCTGCACCCGCTAAAACACCAAACTGCAATAAACCACTTGTATCAAAGCCTAGCATCACATTGACTGGGTTTGCAGTGGTTGTGACCACAGAATGTGTTGATGGCCACTCGTTTGTGTGGCACTGGCAACCCAACATTGGTAACATTTATAAGAGTGACTTGTTGACACCAAGCGTCCTCTTCCTGGTTGGACATTCATTCACTGTGTACAATTTGGTCAACCTACTGAACCTATGCACCTTGTCACCCCGCCAGTGCTACAACATACAGCGGCATACATACCGCCAGAGATAGAGGACATGCCATTCAGAGGCCACCATGTCAGCTCTGGCCGGACAGGGCGTTTTCGCATCAGGCGATGCAAGATATGACAATCCAGGACACAACGCTACATTTGGCATTTACTTCACCATGGACACTGACAGCCAACTGATCATTGCTCAAGAAATTGCTCAAGTCACAGTCATTTGTCCAATCAGCGGGAAATGATGAAAACAGCAGACAAAAAGCTACGGTATCAGCTGCAGTATTCAAAGTCTGCTGGGTATGAAATGAAGAAAGTGATGGCGTCAAAGGACTACAGCTTCCGAGGAGAAATTCTAGAGGGCATTGCAGCTAGATACACGAGTGGCCCAAAGCTGCGAAGTGTGCTCCAAGTTGCGACATTGAGTAAGGAGGTAACTCTAGCAGCGCATGCTGGCATCGAAAAACCAGCAAAAGAGGAGGCTGTGGCAAAGCAAAGAACCCGCTTTACGGAAAACTAGTTGTATCCATATCAATTTGGTTTAGTGCCACCAAATTGATACGCCATCCAATTTCAAATGACAATAGATTTCTATGCTTAAATAACATTGTTTGAACATCACTGGCAGATATAGAGAAAGTGTAAGGCAAAGCGGATTCTCAATACTTGTGGATTCCTTACATTAGGGCTTCCTAATGTAAGGAACATCCACTTGAAAGCTTGTATCCTAGTTGTGGTATGCAATGTGTTTTATTAGACACTATTCGAGGTAGGGAACTTTGGGTATATGTAATTTACTGGAATAGTTTAACGAAGTCCAAGCATGTTACTTATAGTGAGTTTATTTCAACAGACCACCATTTCTCAAACATCACACTGAACTGTACATGTATTTGTTCATATGACTTACTGTACACGTTTAATGTGGCCTCTAAGACGTGTGTCACAAAAATGATAAGGGCCATTAAAACTGGACTGTTACCATCAAGTTTAGCAAAACTAGTGCCATCTTACAACAAAATAAATATTTTTTGTTTAATTTGTATGTTTAGCCAGTATTATTAAAGTGTACTACAAACTAATGAAGCAGCAAAGGATTCAGCTAGAAGACTTTTTTTTTAATATATATTCATACTTCATTGTTAGTATTATATTTGACATTATCACAAAATAACATCGCAAAAATTACTTAATAATAATAAGAACACTTATATAGTGCCATAAATCTAGATAAATCCATTTGACACTTGACAGATTTTGAAACTAGTACTACAAGTTTTGAATCTGTATCTTGAATAATAAATACTTGTTTTCTTGACAGATACCCCTAGTGTTGAAACCCACAAATGTGTAAAACTGGAACTGTAATGGAATATTTTTTATGTATTAATTTTGTTGGTCACAATATTTGATCATGATGATGGCCCATATCATCAATAAACATGTTACTTATTGATGTACTATATGTGCACAGGACTGACACAGACCCGAATTGTAATACAGTTAGATTAAAATATGTCAGTGTGAAGTGAATCAACTGAAAGAAACATTGAAAACTGGTGTGTGAATTTGACTATTGCATTGGCACAGTCTGCCATGTAGTCTTATTTATTTGTGAATTGTTTCTCCATATGAATAAACTGTTGATATATTTCATGTTGGCTTCAATATTACAAATAAAATTATGAACGGGGACATGCAAGACACTACAGATCACATTGTTGTTGCAAAAAATGGGATAAGAAGGCACCGAGTAATTCATTCTACCTTTTGGTCAATTTAATCTTACTTGTTCAGGGATTTTGTTTTCAATGTACACTCACCTGTATAGTGCAATGTCAGTAGCTGAAATGTTCATAAACCCCATTCGCTTCTGGATAAAGCGCTGGCTGGTATAACATGTCTGTTGCCTTTTCCAAATCTCCCCTTGACCACCCTTGACCACAACGTGAAGTGATAATATGCTGTTAATAGAATCAATCGATACGTTCTGAAAGTTAATTTATTTGCATTAGTTGATAAAAAACAACCGTTATCTTCTAATTATTATTATACTGGCAACACTCTGTGTTTTATCAATATCACATCATGATTTCAGTGAATTGGTTCATTTGTTTGTGAAGGGCTGTAATAATTATGATTGTAAGACTACATTTCATGATGTGGTCTTGATAACACACACACACATAATATAATATCTTTATTATATTAAAAACTCCACTTAAATATATTTTTGTATCAATAATACATTGCACAATGTCCTGATTATACATCTATTAGTGCATGGTAGTGTGCAATTTGTTTACATTTTTATATAAATTAAGCATTTTTAAATAGGGAATTAAACAACTGTATAAAAAGGATGCACACGTCCTGTCAAGAATAAGAGTATGTTTATTAAGAAAATGATCAAAAATGGTTTGATGAAAATCATAGACATAGTATTTTACGAAGATAGAATGAACCTGAACATTTGAGGTGAAAACAAGTATAATTGCTCTATTTAAGTTTGAAATAGTTATTGCTAGAATAATTATTCGATACCTGTTGAACTACATAGTACTTACCTACTAGATATTGGTCGAATCAACGAATCTGCACTCAAATCATACAATGACAACAGACCGACTTCCAAGTTCCGACACCGCCCTGTTGCCCGTGGCGTTGGTGCAAACCGTTTTGAAGTCGTCAGACTCATAGACATAGTCGGAAATACAGGCATCTGTAAGGTCTGTCATACGGTGCTGTACGGCATCTATCTCCCTACAGCACAGCGACTCGATGTGCGTCGACATTGGCACGCAGTGTCCACACAAACACCAAGCGAAATTATTAAGTCGCGTAACGTCTTCGTCGTCGATAGACCAACTGTCACTGTCCGACTCCCACAACTGACCCGGGGCCGGACATATCGGACCGTGGATCGCACAGTGGTGACTGGGTGAAACCCGCATGGTACATGCAGTTTGTGTGTGTCAACCGTACCAACCGTAATTTTCGAGTGACAAGTCAAACTAGAGTCTTCATCTGTCGTATCCATTTTCTCCAAAGTGATACGGAAGTTTTAAAAATCACTTTTAATAACTCGTCGAGCTACCAAAATCCTTCGACGTCTTTGTCAACAACAAATGAAAAATAGTCCCGGTATGCGCGCGCAACCAATATTCTGACCTATGCTTTGAAAGCACCGCCCCCTTCTGGCAGCGAAAATCTTTGTTCGGGAAGTGCGACGTTAACAATGTTTTCATTGGTTATAAATCGTTGCCATTTAATTTCACCTTTTTATTTCGAACGTGCATACAACTTATTTGTTGACCTATAGAACACCTATCATGTATAATAGGGCACCATGTCTTTGTTTTCGCACAGAAATGTCTACTAATGAAGTAAACCGGGAAAAAACGAAATTTAACATTGATTAGATAGGAGTAAATCAAACCACTCGCTTGGAACAAAGATGGCAATACGTAGTGCTCTATAGCGACGTTTTAGGCATCGAACAAAATCGTTTTTTCAGTTCGTCTTATAAATGAGTACGTTTCTGTTACCATGAATGTATACTTATAGAGTATATATTTAAATATGTAGCACGGAACAGCTGCATTTCATTTCCCCTTTAAAACAGAGTTGTCTGTTACGCTATCCGGAATATCCGCTATGAGTAGTAATGATTTGCAGGAAGTTCGCAACCTTGTATTTTGTACCCCTTGCGCTGTTGATTTTGTTGTGGAATCAAAAGAACACGTCGAACATCAAAATGTAACTGCTGCTGTTAGTTCCGCCTGTCGCACCAACAGAGGGTGTTTACAATGTAAATGTATGTTCTATACAATGTTACCGTTTTGTGGACACAACATTCAGGTTTTGAACGATGTTTCAGATGTGTCTTAAAAAGCAAAGTGTCGGGCAGTGTATCGTCAACGTAGTTGTTCTAATATTAAGAACTTGAACAAATACGGACGGTTTAACTTATCTAAAATTTCTAAATATCTCTAGAGACTTTCGCCTATCTAAAAAGTAAATAACTATAGAAGAAAGTTAAATTGCTAATGCAATAAAGCGTATTAACATAAGATAATCCACGTAAATTAACAAAAGGTTTTTATATTTACTACTGGTACCAGCTATTGAATGAGTTCTGCCATTTGTACTAAATGGCAGAAAGTTGTAACAGAAGAATTGACGGTCTTAGAGTGAACCAGGGCGTTGTCCGCGAGAACGCACCCGCCTTTGCACCATACCGACACGTCCCATGGTGTTAACCCGCACTAACACTGTGCGAACACAATTCTAGATTATTATTTAACCCCGCTTTCCCCACAACGTCCTTGTTGTAGAGGTGTAAAATTCAGGTACGGCACTTCGGTTGATATACACAATACCAGAATGTGCTTGTAAGTAAGTAAGTAAGTAAGTAAGTAAACGTTTATTTGACCCCATATAGGTACACAATTAATTGGTTTTTGAACATCACTTATGCTGTAATAAACAACAAATATAAACATTATGCAGACATACATAAACGTATATAATTATATGTTCAACATACTATTCGGAAAATACAGACAAACGCATGTACAGTTATTATGGTATTGGTGTACCATAGATATTAATCATATAGCTTATTCAATCGGGGTCGGTGACTCCTATTAAGACACAATTGTCGCTATCATAGGAGCCACCCTATTTACGTGATAATTAACACTGGCGCACGCGTAACCAACACGACCCGAACTCAACCGGAGCCGGCGATATGTCCCGGGGCGTTTAGATTGAACCCAATACCTACTTACATACTTACACCTCGCGCCGGGAGCCGGGATGGAATATACGTGTTCTACGGCACACGCCAGCCGATGTTTTCTTTATGCGAAATACCGGAACATTGCAGCCCCGCGGGCAGTGGAGGAGACGAGTGCACTCGATTCGCACACTGCACTAATCTGTTGTGGCTTGATTCGTATTCGCTGTTCCCGGAAACGGTGAAGAACGAAATCGACTTGTTGTTCTCTGAGATGCATGCTGCATTATGGGTGGATTTTGTGGTAGTGCAATGAAAACTACACTAACATAAAATCATACATCGTGCCTGTTTGAGAATGCATTGTGCATTTCCATGCGTGTGTGCGTGTGTGCGTGTGTGCGTGTGTGCGTGTGTGCGTGTGTGCGTGTGCGCGTGTGCGCGTGTGCGCGTGTGCGTGCGTCTGTGCGTATTTGCGTATGTGCGTCTTTATATATGTATGTATGCGTGTGCCTTAAATGAAACTATTGGCACTAATAAGAATTCCACTGCCAACTAAGACATGCGCTGTCAACCTGTCTACGTTGTGGATTCCGACCCGTCGTTTCAACCGACCTGTTCGGAACGTTTCGTCTTCGCCTTCGCCATAAATAATCCCACACATTCTTCAACATCTATAACAAACATCCTGACTATACTACCAAAACGTTGTATGTTTGGACGATCTGTTTTTAGTACATAAACATGCCCATTTGTTTTTATAGTGATGATGATAATAAGTCATATTCAGACATAAAAGAAAATACTATAAGCTACAATATTGTGGCTACAATCAATAATTATGTTTTTAAACTGAAAGTCGTGGTGCTGTTAAATTGGCTTTCCTATTTGGTATATAATGAGATAATAAAAAGAAAACGAGAAAAAATTCCACTGCAAAGAAAACATCGAATACCGTACACGGAAACCATGGGGCTGATATACGGTGGTAGTTTGTCTTGCCTAAGGCACCGCTGCGATGTGGTCGAACTATAATATATGGTCGTAGTATCTCCGCGCTTATAAATTATTAACGTAACAATATAGCTCTGTTATTACATTACGTATCTTCAACACACTCAACTATGCTACGTTTCATGTCGGCTTCAACCAGCGAATCGCAACAATTCGCGGAAAAATAAAATATTGGATTTTAGCACAATAAATACTCTGGCGCCTCTTGCGGTCGAACATCGTGTATGTTTCGTAATTCGGCGTCGCGAATAGATCGATTTCATCAATGCCTGAAATTATATATTGATCCGGCTTCGTTGAAGTGTAGGGAACCGTCGCGCGAATCACAATAGTAGCTGAGCGATGAATGGACTCTCGAATGGCTACATTAAACCGTTCCAGTGGACAATAGCCGTGTATATGGAGCTGATAAACACCAAACAGACATGACATTCCATCGAAACGTGCAATATTTACCTTGCCAATTTGCAATATTGACTTTGCTGGCACTTCTGTCGTCAACAAGAATATTCATACATGTTGTCCTCGACTTTAGACCAAACAAAAACGTTGCGCGTTTCCGCAAATCGGATCTTACCAACATGACGGCACCCAACCTGAAGATTCCGATACCAACATGACGGCACCCAACCTGAAGATTCCGATACCAACATGACGTAATTACAAAACGAAGGTGGCTAAGAATTATGCTACCGTCTGTTATTCGTGGTTGCATTAACAACCGATCACTTCTGTCCTTCATTTATAAATAACATAACTGACCTTGTGACCGTGCTAGAGGTACGAAGACCGCGTTTTAATTCGATATATTGGTTCAAGAACAGGCTACGCATGACATACGTCAGTGGACATGTATCGAATACATAATGATTACGATGTTGAAGATGGTGATATAAAATTACCATTAGTTGGGATTTTAAATTGAAAGCAAAATGAAAGAATAACCCGTTTATATTTACCACGGTTCGAACGAAAACATTATTTGTTATACGTATTCACTAAAATACTTCTTGTTTGGCCCTATATGACGATCGAAAATTCGGCAGTCGAATACAAAATATCAAAGTGTCAGGGATGCAGTAATGCTGTGCTTGGATGAATATGTTGGAAACAAATAATGGATTAAAACTAGCTTAGTAATACATAACCTACCTTTTGCAGATCAAAAAGAGTGAAATGGTCAGACCGGAACTTATCGACAAGACACAGTCGATCGCATATTGTCGTTGTGGACAGCGCAGAACAAATCTAGTTACGTAAACAGAAATTTCGTAACAGATTCTGCAGACGTAACAAACTAAAATGCATTATATGCCCGCCATACTAAGTATTCGTTGGCATATGGTAATTGATTTATAAAAATAGTGTTTGCTTTATAAATGTACAATTTACTGGAATACTTCTGCGCAAAAAGCACAAAAATAAAGTACATAAAATACAGCTAAAATGTTTTCATGTTAATAAAGTCACGCCAATTTTAGTTTGATAAGACTTAAATGGAATTTAGCGCTACGATAATATCGTTTGCCAACTGAATAACTCCATCACCAACATAGTCTAGGTTAGAAACATGGCATTATTACAATTATTATAATTAGAAATGGTCTGGTTCGCATCCAAAGATATATTCGGACACCAAAGCACACTTTCACTTTGAGAATGGTGAATACGAATGGCAGAAACTATATTTTGAGACAATAATGGTTTCGATTTGGCAAGGTGCATGACCGACGCGTTGATATCGCTTTGTTTTATCTTAGCTCAGTTATATGTACCTCATATTCAGCATAGTTCGAACGACGGGCAGTGAACATTATTAACACAGATACAAACTTGCAAATCGGCACGATAACAGTCCACACAAAAGACATGAATCACGAAATGAGGAAATGGGATATTTCTTTGAAACTAAGCATGATTCATAACTATGCACCAGCGTTCGATTGTACGAATCACGTTTCAGTTTCCGTTTCTTCTCCGCGCTCCATGAGTTAATGGCCCCCCCATGACTCCTAAGGCCTCTGGGCAGTGTCTGCGGCGACTTCTCCAAACCCAGGAACGACATAAAACACGAACGTATTGTGTGCCTTTAATTGAGTCATTAATCAGGAATTATCGAAGAAAAATCGAAATCCTCATTTGCATTACGGCTCTGCCAAACAAAGCCACTGGCCTCTCGATTGCGGTTAATCGAGACGGCAATATTTCACGAGTCGACATTGGCATTGTGTACCAACATGGAAAACAGAAATGTACGCGGACTCTGGAGCGAGAACTCCAAGCGCTTGGCTCCAGCGATGTTCTCTGATGGCGTGTCAGCGCGTCGTCAGTCACGCGTGAACATATCACGGCTCGTCATGCATGACTGACTACGCCGGTTACTGCATAAATGAAAACTTGATGTTTGATGCTGACGAAAATTATCATCCGTAACAAGTTACTCACGGCTAAACTAATACCCGATTCCAAAGTAAGGTTTTTAACGCTGTATCGTATTTGCGTTTCGAACGTTTCATGAAATACTGTTGACTTCCGGTTCCTGTTGTTATTATTAAGTAATTCGCGAATTGACAACAGTAAAAAAATATTCAATTCTACATACTTGACTACGAAATAAATTATAATTTTTAACCGATTCATTTTGCGTTACATGAGAATATCATTCTACGAACCACCCTAACGGGCCCAGAAACACGTTGATTTAATGCATTCCTTTAGATGCGAAAATGACGGAGATGTGCTTGGATATACACAATAACATACATAAAGAAAGGACTCATATTTTCTGTTTGGTGAGTTGTATTACATAAGATATTAGAATATCCATGTATGTCTGCATGACTGCATTCTATGTGCGATATATAATTTAATCGTGTAACTTGTTTTCTTTAGAATAATTGTGTTGTATAAAACATGTTTAAGTTAAGCCCTATAATCCACAAACCATACTATGACATTCTTGTTCACATAAATACGTTAACAATTATGACGTCAAAACATCAGGACGTCATATGACGCCATCAATTAAAACATAAACAAACGCTTATTCGATAAGTTTTTGAAAGACAGACGACAAATTGAATTAACCTAGTTCTTGGATCGTGTGTGTTTTACTATCAAACAAAAATAGTTACCCGACCACAGATTAGTTAATCGAACCCAGGTCGCAATAAATCACCGCGTCACCGTTCGAAGCTAACGATGAATCACGGTATCTCTCGCAATGAATTAATCACGTGTCAACAATGCTAGGGCGCGGCGGCTCACTGTTTAGGGCTCTGATGGCTGAGGGCGGAGACCAAAGCTGCTTCCTGGTAGTAGGCGAAGCGTGAGACGCCTGGCAGTGACACCGACAATAATGTCCTAGCTGACTCCATACAGGGGTCAATTGTAGTTATGGATGGATGGTTCAATCAGTAGATGTTTTACCGCTCGTCTCGGTGGGAGGCCGATTTGGCTATTACAAATGCGAATACGAGTATACGAATAATTTTCATTCTGCTGAATATCCATATATATACTGATTGGAATATACGAATATTCATTAACGTTAAATAACTTTGAAAAATATAAATAAAATACAAATATAAATCAATAAGATAGATGCAATGTAATTAAATAAAAAAATTAAATATAAATGTATATAAATAGTGTACTATATTAAGTGTTTTGCGTTCGTTATTGTATAACTGCATTGTACATGTATGTTATCAATGTATGTATAAAATCATATATGTATTATATATATATATACATGTATATAATATATATGTATATATATATATTCTTATGCAAAAAGGTCAAAACTATCGATAGCCTAGTTTACCAATGTTATACTCGCGCTTTCCTACTAGTGGCATCCAAAGATCCGCCTATGTATATTATTAAATAGGCAGTTACGGATGAATGATTGAATCAACTATGCTTTATCAGTAGATATTTATGGCTTCTCGCAGCGGGAGGCCGATTTTACTATTAGGTCGACGACCGTAAGTAAGGTTAACGCCTAACCGAGGAGTCGAAACATATAAATATTCATCGAGAGAACAATACCTACGATATATTTGAATTGATTGTGCTGTGCCACCAAAGGTTGCGGTCTAGGTTATGAAAGATATGTTGTAATAGATATACAAAACTATGCGCTTTGTGTCCGTAAGGTAGCTAATAGATAATACGTTTTCAGTGTGTCGATCTCTTGAATTATATGATCCAAGAAGAGTGTCAGTGTTGGGCTAGACTGCGTGAATAGGAGAGTACAGAGGTGATGCCATTACGACATAACATGGCAGGTTCTGATAACATCATCATCATAAATCATCATCATCATCATCTTTGTCGTCAACATAATCATCACCATCATCACCAACAGCAGCAGCATCAGCAGAAACAGCAGCAGCAGCAGCAAGAACATCAACAACAACAAAACCAAAACCATCATTCGCATCATCATAATCACCATCGTCATCGTCATCGTCATCATTATCAGTCGTCCGTGGCAGGAAAGGAAACGGCATCATGTTCTATCCTTTCTTTCTAGTTTGGCACATGTCACGATGCAGTCATGCATACACTCATGCTTGCTCAGAGACTGGATTAAGGCTTGACGTGAGAAAGGAATAGTAAAATAAAACATATAATACTTATGACATTGTATACAAGTAAGCATTAGAATTAAACACAAACACACGCACACGCACACGCACGCACGCACACACACACACATACACACTCACGCACGCACGCACACACCCACACACACACACACACACACATAAACACACACCCACCCACCCACACACACACACACACACACACACACACACACACACACACACACACACACACACACACACACACACACACACACACACACACACACACACATAAACACACACCCACACACACACACTCACGCATAAACACACACACAAGCACACGCACACGCGCACACACGCACAAAGACACACACAAGCACACGCATACACACACACACATAAACACACACGCACACACACACGCACGCACGCGCGCACACACATAAATACACACACACACATAAACACACACGCACACGCACACGCACGCGCACGCGCACACGCACACGCACACACACACGCACGCACACGCACGCACACTCATACACACGCACACACGCACACACGCACACACGCACACACGCACACACGCGCACACACGCACACACACACACACATATACACACACTTTGGTAGCACTATCCAGGTATTTCATTCATGTGGAATCAGAAAGCACTCAGTCAGTAAATTCAGAACTTGTGGAACCCATGCTGTTGTTATACTGGTTTTACCTCGGTGTGTGTTATCCTTGGCCTCGGTACCGATAACCCTACGTGACGCAGGGAATGTAACTTCAAACATATGTCTTTATAAGTGATTCATATTTTCCGCAGGCTCATTCGTTATATCAACATGGAACAGAAACAGGAAATATTTATTTGACCCAAATACATAATACAACAAAACAATCGTTATAAATCAAAATACCATACAATATATTGCAATCGGATCGACACGAGAAAAAACAAAGTGGTAAGTATATAATGATTGATAGGGAAATAAAGGATTATGTCGTATACGGGACGGGACACTCCTACTAAGACCAATTATAGTCGCTGTCGTAGGAGCCAAACTATGGAATCATTACAAATGAAAATCCATCCCTAGTACAATTAATGAATCATCACTACAAGATAAATAAATATATGCCTGTATATTACACACCTATTAAATATACAAACAACCGGTTTTAAATTAAGTCATTTATAACCAAGGAAGTAGAGTAAGTCACTCAAAGCTTACAATATGACGTTATACATGGTTTGGAACAATTGGCTATCAAACACTCAGCTGTTCTTCTGGGGTGGCTATTTGACGCAGAAAACACATTTTTACACTTGACGTCATCGAGAATGTTAGATGCAGTAGAAATTTCGTAATGTTAATAAATTGCTATCCGCTCTCTTTCGCATAGTTTTGATTGAAAAAATATCTCGACGTTCTTATTTAAGTATTTATTTTAGTGGTAGTTAGTCAAGTTCACGTTGTGTACCCCTGTCTCTCCTGATTGTAAGGGCAACCTCATAAATCGAACAACTTTAAAATCCCTGTTCTGCCTTGCACAGTTGGTCTCCCTCCCGCGATATGTATTCGTTCCAACAACAAAAACTTAATAAAGCATAATATATTGAAAATAAATATAAGTCATATATATATATATATATATATATATATGATATATATATATCTGCTTTTTTGTTTGTTTGTCTACGAACCCATATCTCCATTATTTGTGCACGTATGTAGCTGAAACGTTGTGTAGCGGGTCCATTGGGGTGGTTCTTGTATTTAGATTGTTTCGAAATTCGTCCGGGCGCGGTTCTCTGTAGAAAATGAAATATATAACAACAGTCAACAACATAATACATTTATCAACACAAAACGAAGAAATTGTTATGGGACTGTAAAAGTAAAAGTAAAGGTAAGTTCTTATATAGCGCAGTATCCAGTCCTCAAGACTGCTCAAAGCGCTTTACACTTTACTCCCTGGCAAAGCTGTTCAATCGAACACCATCTCGACTTCTCTGGGAAGCATCCAGCCACGCTGCAATTATTGCGCGAAGACTATTCGTACACAAATATCCACCACTGTCTATAGCCAGGTACTCATTCATACAGCTGAGTGAACTGGAGCAACGTATAGTGAACGAACTTGCCCAAGGTTCGACACCGCAGCACAGGATTCGAGCCCGGGTTCTCTCGGTTGAGACTCCGAAGCTCTAGCCACTGCACCACGGCGCTACACTGCGATAGGATACTCCTATTAAGACCAAAACTGGTCGCTCTCGTAGAAGCCCCAAAAATTTGGAACTATAACTACCTACGACAACTAACTAAACTAAGTCAACACGCCATTTTATTCTGTGAAGCGCTTTGTTTGGTATTTACTTACTTAAAAGGCGCTATATTAAGAAACGGAATTATTATTATTATGATTACCTTTCTTACAAAAACATAAGACTGACTTATTTGAAATCGCATTCCCACCCTAGCCTTCGGCGGTCTCTTGCTCTAATGATGACTCTTGATTGTCTCTGTTCACGATTCTGCCTAATGATTCTTGTTGTATGTTGCCCCTATGAGCTCAGATTCCTGAGGAAACAGACGCTGTAGTAGTTTATTATCATTATTATTAAGTAAAAAGCATATAGTCCTTCCGTAACAATTCTGACATTCTACGCAACACCTTCCACGTCGTCTGTGTCACCATATCACGTGACACGTCATATGTTTCCAGATTCGTTGCTGAAGACGGGGAGTGGCGACGCGAATGATGTCGGACAGAAGGAGCTGTCGACGCCGGGTTCTCCACTCGGGCCGGCGGGAATGGAGGAGAGGGAGCATTGGGGGAAGAAGGCAGACTTCCTTTTGTCCGTGATTGGCTTCGCCGTAGACCTCGCTAATGTCTGGCGCTTCCCCTACCTGTGCTACAAGAATGGCGGAGGTGACGTCATAGAGTGGTTCTTTCGGGTGATTCGGCCACTGTGTGGATATCAGTGTTAAACCGACTGGGGGATTAATTTTTCTGCCGAACCGTTGTGTATTTGTAAGATGAAGCTTAATGGCATCGACTAAAAATCAAGAAATTAGTGGTGTATTGCTGAGATGATGTCACCAAGAAGACAGCACCTTATGCAATGCAACTGGGTTTGTATTGTTCACCTGGCAAACAATTATTTCCTATATATTCTAGGAATTATACATTTTTCAAATACGGTAAAGCATTCTGGATATTTATTTTGATTACTCTCCTCTGAATATGGCATGTTGTAATGTGATGTGATGTGCGTGCTTGAGTGTATGCATATGTGTGTTTATGTGTAGTGTGCGAGTCTACTCCTGTTTGCGTACGTGTGAGTATGGGCGCGTGTGCGTTCGTACGTATGAACGTATCCACGTGTTGCATTCCTGCGTACGTGTGGGGATCCATGTATATAATTCATCTTCTTGTATCGTAGCGAAGAATGCCTGCTAAATATGACCTTTCAACTGTCTCAATCATACTGGCGTTTTACCACATGACCACCACAAGGCGCTGCGGTCTAATTTACAGAAGTGAGACGTGTGTGTTTCTGTTTATGTCGCATCCAGGTGCCTTCCTCATATGTTACGTCTTGATGCTGCTACTCGGCGGAATCCCCCTCTTCTACATGGAGCTGGCCCTGGGACAGTACCATCGGAAGGGCGCCATCACGTGCTGGGGCCGCGTGTGCCCTCTGTTCAAAGGTAATTTACATTGATCACGTGGTCGGTGTCTCCCCCAGAATGTTCTCCCCAACCTTACTTCTTATTTATATTATTCGATACGTTTCTGTCATATTTGATATGACCTGCAAAGCCGACCGCGGGTCGCATTAGGGGGGTGGCCGCTCTAGCGAGGTTTCTAATAATAACACAGTTAATGCAACGGAAATATGACCGTTGATAGCGGGTGACCGCTCAATAGGGAGACAACTATTATCTATTTCGCCGTTTCTGCGTGCAGGTGTTGGTTGCTCCGTGGTGTTGATCGCCTTCTACACGGACTTCTTCTACAACGTCATCATCGCGTGGGCTCTCTACTACTTCTTTGCCTCCTTCACCGTCAACCTGCCGTGGACGACCTGCAACAATACGTGGAACACACCTGACTGCTTCGATCATAGAAACAACGACAGGTCGGCGCATAATGTTATGGTGGTGGTGGACGATGGTGGTGGTAGTGATTGTGGTGGTTGCGGTAATGGCGGTCGTCGTGTTGGTTGTGGTAGTAGCAGTGGTGATGATGGTGGTTGTACTTGTGGTGATGTTGGACTACGACGGTGTTGGTATTTAATACCATAAGATTCTTAATATTACTGTTGTTATTAATAATAATGACTCTGTGGAGAAGTTGTTTACTGCATTTCAGCTGTGTCTAGCAATAGCGACGATTATCCAGGCTCCGTGATGAGCCGCCACCGTTTGACACACGTGCGCTGCTGTTACCCTCGTTCGACGTACTGGCGCATAACGCAGAAACAAGACGTCGTTGTGTCGGTTTGCAGACTGCTGAGCATTTAACTCCATATTTCGTCTCCTAAGTCAGTGTCAGCAGCACACAAAAGAGTCTGGAATCATAGTTGGTTTTCCACTATGAAGAGTTTTATTGGTTACCCGGAATTGATGTAACCAATGTAATTGAGTGTGAAATCAAATCATGTAGGACTAAGTCTAACCTTTTATTAATGCATTTGATACATACCAACCAAGTTAAAACTTTATGTGAATTATCACATTATAATTGTTAAAGGAAATAAAAATAAGGCATTAGCTAAAATCCTTTTTCCATGAGTACACAAAGTTTAACATTGTATGTAACATTTGACAACATTAAACAAATACAAAAAAATACATCTGTAGCATAAATTCGATTTTAAGCCCGTCTGTGAAGCGATTCCCGCGGAAAATGAAATTTTAATGAGCTAGGCGATCACGTGGTATCGTGAAGTCACTTGTGACACACACTCGCATCAGGCCGACCCTTTCCATGCATTCAGAGCATGTTTACAAGATTTAACAAGATTTAACAAGATTGCCATCCAGAGAATTAACTCTAGATGGCAGGTGGACAAGGAAGCCCTTTGGCTTATCGAGAGTCCAACCCTTTTATCTACATATATCCAGCCCTTCTGAGGTATGTGTCGATTTTATTTTTAAACATATTCACACTACTAGCACCCACACAATCATCAGATAATCTGTTCCATTCATTCACCGTCCTTTGTGAAAATTAGAACTTTCTCACGTCTAATCTACACTGCTCCTTTACTAATGTAACTTCATGTCCTCTAGTCTTTCTATCTTTCTTAACTGAAAAAAACATATTTCTATCAATATTTTCATAACCATTCAATATTTTAAACACTTCTATCTGATCTCCTCTCAATCTCCTGGTCTCTAGTGTTGTTAAACCACATTCTTTTAGGCATTTTTCATAACTAAGATCCCTCAGTTTTGGTATCATTTTAGTCGCTCTCCTCTGTACTCTTTCTAGCTTATCTATGTCCTTCTTGCGGTATGGTCTCCACGCTTGTATACAATATTCTAAATGAGGCCTAACTATTGTTTTGTACAGCGGTATTATTAGTTCTTTTTCTTTATATGTTATATTTCGCCTAATCAATCCAAGGATTTGATTTCCTTTGAAGCTGCAATTCCACACTGCTCTGAAACCTTCATGTCAGCACTAATTGTCAGCCCTAAGTCTTTTTCTTTTACAGTAGTACTTAGTACAGTTCCCCCATTGTATATTCTACATATTCGTTCCCATGTCCTGTGTGAAGGCATTTACATTTCCCAAAATTGAACAACATTTGCCACTTTTCAGACCATTTGATCAACCTGTCAAGATCATCTTGTAAATGCTCTCTATCACCATCACTTTCAATCCTTCTAAACACTTTTGTATCATCTGCAAATTTCAACACCTTGCTAGCTATATCATCGTCCAAACTCGTTTATATATATTAAGAATAATATAGGTCCCAGTACTGATCCCTGTGGAACCCCACTCAAAACTGATTTCCAGTTTGAAGCCTCCCCATCAACAACTACCCATTGTCTTCTGTCAATCAGCCATTTTTTTATCCAGTTAATTATACCATTTCCTATGCCATGGGCCTTTAGTTTAAGCAGTAATCTCTGATGTGGCACTTTGTCGAAAGCTTTTTGAAAATATAAGTAGATGATATCTACTGGTGATCCATCATCTACCCACTTAGTGATATCTTCCAAAAAACATAACATATTTGTTAAGCATGACCTCGCTTTTAGAAACCCATGTTGAGATGGGTTTATCAAGTTATGTTTAACAAGAAAATCCACCATGTGATCTTTAATTAGTCTTTCTAATAATTTACAAATCACCGATGTTAAACTAACTGGTCTATAATTATTTGACTTGTTTCTCGAACCTTTTTTAAATAACGGTATAATGTTTGTTTCTTTCCATTCTAAAGGAACCACTCCCTCTTCTAATGACAAGTTGAAAACTGTTGCAAGCGGTATGGTAATTTGTTCTACAATTTCCAATAGTAGTTTGGGTGGAATACCATCCACTCCAGGTGATTTATTATCCTTCATAGCCCTAATTTTCTTAGCTACCATTTCTGGGGTTACAATTAACTGTCTTAAATAGTCTGATTCTGCCCCCTTGAACTTAGCCTCTGGTACTGGCAGTGAACTAGTGTCTTCTCTGGTAAACACTGAACTAAAATACTCATTTAGGTCTTCAGCCATTAAGAATCCTTCTGATATTATATTTCCAGCACTATCTTCTAGAGGGCCGACCTTATCCTGAACTTTCTGTTTGCTTCGAACATACGCATAAAACCTCTTGTTGTCATGTTTTATATTACAAGCTAATTTATGTTCATAGCTTCTCTTTGAATTTCTAATTTCAGCTGTAGCTTGGTTTAGTGCTTCTTTATAAATGTTGTATTCTTCGTCATTGCCAGTACGTCTATAAGCCTTCCACATCATTTGTTTATACTTAATTTTTCTAAAGGCTTCTTTCGATAAGTATTTCTTTCTGGTCCGTTTCCCTTGTTTTTTGAAGGGAACAAATTTATCTACGATGCACTCTATTTCATTCTTTAAGATATTCCAGCATTCTGTTGCTGTATTATTCTTCAGTGTATTATTCCAGTCTATCTTTGCTAAATATGTCCTCATTTCCTTATATCTTCCTTTGTGGAAATTTCTCCTCAACTGCTTTTTATTATTTCTTTCTGATTTTACTTTGATGGTAAAATGTATCTGGTTGTGATCACTACTTCCCAGAGGCTCACATAATTTAACATTGTCAACTAATTCATTCTGTGAGGACAAAACTAAGTCTAACACATTCTCTCCCCTGGTTGGTTCTAGCACATGTTGAGAAAGGAAACTATCTTGTACTAAAACTAAAAACTTGTGGTCCTCACTACCCATACTCTGTAGAGATTTCCATTTTATATGCCCATGGTTAAAATCCCCCATAATAACACAGTCCCGTTTGCTCACTTCCCTTATAGCGTTTTGTATTTTTTCATTCTCTTCTATGCTTATGTTTGGACTTCGATAAACTAATCCAACCGTTAACGTTGAGTTTCCTGTAACTATGTTACACCAAACAGCTTCTTCGCAATCTGCTTCTCTGTCTAATTTTATTGCATAAGCCTGGATAGATTCTTTAATATATAAAATAACACCACCTCCCCTTCTTCCTATTCTATCTTTCCTAAACATTACATATCCTGTCAGTCCCAATTCGGCATCTGATATATCGGTGGTTGCCAATGATTCGGTTATACCTATTATGTGAGGGTCAATATCATCTACCATAAGGATAGCTTTTGGGTCGAAACGAGCGTCAGAACGAGTTATTGTGCAATATTCCGACGTAATACAAACACTAGTCATCATAGAGGAACAAACATTTATCTTATGGTTCCACGTGAATCGAATTTTATTCAAAACAACGAATACGAATGGACCTACAAGAAGTCGACTAGGTTTCGCCGAGCTTGGCCTTGGGCTCGTTTTCAGAATAATGATATCGAATGCAACCAACGGGAGATAATCTACACCAATACACATACATAGCAAACACATATTGTATCCAGCTACATAAAATAACGTATAATCTCATAATATCACTAGAATATCGATATATGAAGGAGTTGTACAATTTATCATAACAACTTAAATCAGTCACACAGTTTCCGTTGGTCCCGCTAGCTCTGTGGGTAGGCGCGTTGGTTACTTCTCGTTTATTTTACAATCGGGCGACGCCGGTTCAATCCTGACAGCATGCAAACCTTTGATTTTCTTTACACTTTTTTTGTTTATGTTTTCACGAAGTAATATAAACAAAATCATGTTATACTATAATGCACTGTTTGTAAATATTTTATATTTTTATAGTAACTATTTATTCGCCACAAAAATGAAAATATGGTCATTATATAACGATGTTTCTAAATTGTATTTATCCAGACAGATCTCAATCTGTTTTCACATATATAATTACAATATATTACCGTACAATATATTTACAATTAATAAATTATATATCCATTACATTATATTTGTTTGAATAAATAAAATTTAGAAACATCGTTATATAATTACCATATTTTCATTTCTGTGGCGAATAAATTGTTACTATAAAAATAAAAAATATTTACAAACAGTGCATTATAGTATAACATGATTTTGTTTATATTACTTCGTGAAAACATAAACAAAAAAAGTGTGAAGAAAATCAAAGCCCACTGAGCTACCGGGACCAACGGAAACTCTCTGAATGATTTAAGTTGTTATGATAAATTGTACAACTCCTTCATATATCGATATTCTAGTTATATTATGAGATTATACACGTTACTTTATGTAGCTGGATACAATATATGTTTGCTATGTATGTTTATTGGTGTAGATTATCTCCCGTTGGTTGCATTCGATATCATTATTCTGAAAACGAGCCCAAGCTCGGCGAAACCTAGACCTAGTCGACTTGTACGTTGTAGGCCCATTCGCATTCGTTGTTTTGAATAAAATTCGATTCATGTGGAACCGTAAGATAAATATTTGTTCCTCTATGATGACTAGTGTTTGTATTACGTCGAAATATTGCACAATAACTCGTTCTGACGCTCGTTTCGACCCAAAAGCTATACTTGTAAACATGCTCTGAATGCATGGAAAGGGTCGGCCTGATGCGAGTTTGAGTCATAAGTGACGTCATATCTCGGCATCCCGAAAAGCGCGCTAAAAATATGCATATTCGAAAATGTCCGGATGCACAGCATAAAATGTGGAATTTCTAATTCATTGAATTTTTTTTTTTTTTTTTGGCTTGGTGGACGTGGAAATAGATAGCAGGATGTAATATAACATGAATTCGAGCAATAGATGTTTTTATTCCCTTTAACCCATGCAAAATAGTTTGATGAAATGATGATAATAACGCTGGTTGGCTGCGTCAGGCTTTCCGCGGTAATGCTCGCATAAATAAGTACTACAGACAGAGCGAAACAGTCATTATATTTGAAAATATGACTAAACAAATAATATCGCATGCAGTAAGAACATTATTAATGAACATGATATTATATAAATATAAAATGTCTGACTCAAGTAATGATAATGGTATAGTGCTACCGTATACCGGTGGTTCCGTCTAACGGTAACAGTCGAAGTACGAGTATGGTGCCATAATTTTTTCTCGGCGAGATCACGCAGATTGGCGATAGATTACGACATGTCTAGAAATGTTATGTTCACCTCGCGTTTCAAAGCCATGCCCTTGTGAACGAGACTTTGTTGGTGTTTGTTTTAGACGAGTTCAGGTGAAACTGATTAATACATACTGACAAATCGTTTGGTGCGGCCCTGTTTGGGGGCTATTTTGTGGTTTTTTTTGTGACGTGGAGGTCCATATGTAACGAGGTTGCCACACAAAGTAACAGCTTCAGACGGCAAACGGGCAAGAATGCTAATTGGCATATGGTAATTGGTAATCTATGCTTAGACGACCTAGATAAATATTTATAAATTTAGATTTTAAATATAATATGATTGACACTGCTAACATTTACGCAAACGGCAAATAATGTATTCCATTCGTTTAAAGACTTTACACAAATGCATAATTTATTATAATAAATCTCCACAGCTCTCTTACTGACGGCAGCTGGTGTTCTAATTTGCGTAAGTTAAACAAATGTAGTCCTAAAAGAGGCGATTGCATAGCCAATGGCATGAACAATATTAAAAATGACAGATGTCCGCCATCCAAACCAGAAAAAACAGGCTCGGTAATGGAAACCATATGGAATAAGGAAGGACGGACGGCCAGAAAAAAACGTACAACGAAACCTTGCAACAGAGATCAACACCAGAAAATAAAGACACATGATCCAGAAAGAATGACTGGAGACAAATATGGATGGAGTTGGTTGCTGTGTGCCTCGTGTTTCTGGTGGCACAGAGAGTGAGTGAATCAGAAAGGAATTCAGCAATTCGATTTTCTTGGTTCTGGGATCAGCTCAGTTGCTTGCCTTTGTGCACGCAGTTTTGAGAAATCATAACGTGCCGCTCTTCTATCTAGCCAGAGACATCAAGAGTCTTTAGGAGTGTCAAAGAATCTCCAGTTTTCTCAGCGGATGCCGATTACGTGGGTTTCTTTCAGCTTTCGCTTAGCTCCAACGGCCGTAGCCACTGTTGTGTCACGATGTTGCAAACATGCCTCGATGAATAGATGGATCCATCTTGCGATTAAATGTCTAGCAACCATGTCCGTCAAGCTTTTGAGATGGCTGTCGCCATGTGTCGGATTTTTACATTCCATTGTATATTTTGTTGAAATTCTGACCCAATTTTGTTTTCGTTGCCGCATAAACGTAGAATAACGTTGTCGAAGGAAGAACTGTATGCGAGAAAGATTGATCAGGCAGATGTCAAGCCGCACTAATAACGTAATGCACATTGTGTTTACATTGTTGGTAAGGCAATGCTTGTTGGACGTCAAGTGCAGAATTGTGACGTAAATTTCTGGATGCGTCAATTCTGAGATAACTAAGATGTCTTTCTCGAACCACTAGTCTTTCTAATTAATACAGTTCTTGTTACCATATCAAAAATTACCTTTATATACTTTTGCTCACCGTAACAAGATAGCTACGTCTGTAGAATTGACATCTCATTCGGATGAATTCATATATAGGTATGTAGGTATGTAGGTATGTAGGTATATAGGTATGTAGGTATGTAGATATGTATGTGTGTATGTGCATATGTGTGTATGTATGTGTGTATGTATGTGTGTATGTGTGCATGTGTGTATGTGTGTATGTGTGTATGTGTGTATGTGTGTATGTGTGTATGTGTGTATGTGTGTATGTGTGTATGTGTGTATGTGTGTATGTGTGTATGTGTGTATGTGTTTATATATGTGTGTAAGTATGTGTGTGTGTGTGTATGTGTGCGTGTGTGTGTGTGTGTGTGTGTGTATGTGTATGTATATGTGTATGTATGTATGTATGTATGTATGTATGTTATTTATGTGTGCGTGAGCGTGTGTGTGTCCGCGCGCGCGTGTATGAGTATGTATTTTGCATGTAGGTACACACATAATAAATATGTTTCAATTCTATAATTTTGTTTCACCCGTCACCAGCTCCACGAATTACGCCGTGAACAGTTCCGGGTCATTCCTCCTCACGCAAAACCTTCTGGTCAATGGTTCCTCCTTCGTCAGCAACATATCGGCAAGTCGCAAATCTGCCGCGATGGAATATTTTGAGTGAGTAGAGTCATCATTGAAATACTATGTATCACTGGATGTTTTGAAGAAGCATATAATTATTGTCGTGTTTTTCATTTTTCCGCATTCTGAATTAGCACTAAATACAACTTATGTGCTACATGTCTATGTTATTAATATTTATATTACTTAGACACAATTCTCTAAGGGCCGACAGAGGGTAGTCTTGGAAGGCCCAAAACCTCCAATTGCACCCCACGGGAGGCTCGCAAAAACAGTGGCGGCCGGACCAAATTCATATTAGAGCTTCTGCATGATTCCGCTGTCGCACTTTCGGATTATGACATCAGAAGACGGGGGTGTGGACGGGGGTGTGGATGGGGGTGTGGATGGGGGTATTATTGAAGAATTGTTGCTGTTTGGCGGCGACGTTCATAATTTCAGAACATCTACGGGGAGCCACTTAACGGGGAACATTCAAAGGGTTTAGGGGCACGCCACTCTAGCGCAGGCATAGCGCAGCCAAATTTCAAATGTCTAGGGGAGCACGTGTCCCCAGGCCCCTCCTGTATCCGCCTATGGTTGGCTGCATACGTTCACAAAGGCACCAAATACGTAAAGTATTACATATTGAGAGGGTGGTGAGTCGCCATGTATTGAGGATATAATTAATCGATACTGTGGCGCCACGTATCAAGTGGAGGTGACATTAATGCACGTATAGGCTATTGTGTATAACAGAACCGGACAGCCAGTATTTACGTGTTGGCAACCTTGTCGCGTCTGTCAATACGGTGAATTGGCTGTCGTTTTGGAAGCCGTTTGGATCAATCAAACTTGCATGTTACATAACAGGTATGCGAACGTGCGAGACCACCAGTCAGAGAAGTACATCGGCATCGCACTCACTCACTCTCTCTCTCTCTCTCTCTCTCTCTCTCTCTCTCTCTCTCTCTCTCTCTCTCTCTCTCTCTCTCTCTCTCTCCCTCCCTCCCTCCCTCCCTCCTTATCTCCACATCTTCCTCTCACCCTCCTCATCTCCCTGTCCCTCTCTCATACTCTCGCTCCCCCTCCCCGTCACCCCATGGGCGAACAAACGAACGGACGGGCGGACGAATGAACGGACGGACGGAAGAACGAAGGAATTAATGAAGGAAGGAAGGAAGGAACGAACGAACGAACGAACGAACTAACGAACGGAAGGACGGTCGGACGATCGGAAAGTCGAATGGACGGCCGGACGGACGGACGATCGAAAAGTCGAACGGACGGACGGACGGACGGACGGACGGACGGACGGACGGACGGACGGACGAACGAACTAACGAACAAACGGACGGACGGACGGACGAACGATTGACCGAAATAATCAACGGACACACTTACGACGTAACGTACATAACATCCCCCATTTCGCCGACCACCTGCGATACGGCAGTCGCGACCGCACCAGAGAACAAAGCGGAGGTGCAACGTCTAACGTTTATCCACATTTAACAAGATTGCCGTCGAAAGCAACAAGTTCCAGGTGCGCCATTGGCCACAGTTTTTCGTCCAGGTTGCTCCTTCGCCACATTGATAGGGCAGCTGTTGCACCAGGAGTATTCAACACACCCTGTGTCATTGCGTCCATTAAAAAGGATTCGTTAACTCGCCACACTTCACTTCACCGCACTTTCCGCTCATTAGTAAAACTGGCGATCGGGCTTAACATGGGATCGTACGCAATTTGGCATTCACTGAGATTTGATCGGGTAACAGTCCGAAATGTAGTTTGAAATATACATTCATTCCAGAACGGTAGGATAACTGTGAAATATTATTCGAAAGTTTAGGCCTATATTAATATGAACTAACATAAATGTAGCCCTACTTATTTCAAAACAGCTAAATGCTTTAAATATTGGCTTACATAGTAAATGACCCTATCATAATTACATTAATTTTCGTGAACTTTTGTCAATGTAGACCGTGATCAACTTCTTCTTCCTGCTCCCTTGCAGGGCGGGGTCCACGCCACTCGGTAGCTTACTCAGCTTTTCTCATCATTTCCTTCCATCTGTCTCTGTTGTCCGCAACGACCTTCCATTATTGGCTGTTCGCACCTGCCCTACTATGGTCCCTTTTCATGCTACCGTTCCATGTCAGCGTCGTTCTTCCTATTCGTCGTTTGTTATCCTCTTCTGCTTTCCTTGCTCTTTCTGGCAATCTGTCATCGCTCATTCTTTGTTGTGTGCGATTTCTTTGTCGTTTGTTACCCTCTTCTGCTTCCCATGCTCTTTTTTGAGAGTCTGTCTTCGCCCATTCTTTATTGTGTGTGATAGCGCTGACGTACTATGTCTCTGTAGACGAGGCATGTTGGAACTGCACAAAAGCGACGGGATTGAGAGCATTGGCAAAGTGAGGTGGCAGATTGCCTTGTGTCTTTTGGCCGTCTACGTCATCTGCTACTTCAGTCTGTGGAAGGGGATTTCCACTTCCGGCAAGGTGGGTACTTCCAGCTTCCGGTGATACTTTATTCCAGATAACAAAAGTTGCAGCACTAATAGAACTTATTCAAAACATTCTGGCAAGCAGACGTTTCGTTGTGAAGCTGTGAGTGCGCGCGTGCATGCGTAAGTGCGTGCGACGGAGATACAATAACAAGGTACGCCAGGGCAGACATATTGCTACCATCCTGTTTTGTGACGTCACAGATGACCAACTCACACATGTCGACACCATACGTTTTATATGTGCCGATGCTATCTATATTACATCCAAGGATCAAACCGTTGCTAAACTGGAGCAGACCATCAGTGACGCAATAAATGGATTAACTATGTCGTCAACCACCTGTTCTAATGAGAAGACTGACTCACACGCCACCCATATAATTTGTTCTTACGTTGGACGGAACCCTCACTCTCAATGATGGTATCGTCACGACAAAGGCGAAGTTAGGAGCTAGACATAAGATATTGAAGATGCTGCCCAACTCCATAAAGGGAATGCATACAGAGTCCAGACGACGTATTACACCTGCCACCAATAACGAAATGGCTTGCTTCACACAAATAGGAAAAACTATGCCACCCATTCATCCAGCACCCAAAGGGTTGAAGTCCACGAGTAGCTTCCTTCAAGCTGTTAAACCTGTTAAACCCTGGATGCTACGCCGCGCAGCTGTAAAGTAAATGCGTGGCTAACACACCTACAGTCAAGACCGTGCAAGCTGCCATTTGACCATGAACAATCCCTGTCTAAATATACGTGTCTTTACACAGACAGTTTGTACCGGTACAACTAGCAGAGAAACAACTTGCAACGGTTCAATTAATTGTTTGTTCTTTGTCTTTTACTTCTACAAGTCAACAATGACTTCACACAGGCAAACTATTACAAGTTGTATCGGTATAAAAAAAACTTGCACCAACTCTCCGAAGCGGTGCAAGTTGTTTTACTTGTTACAAGTTGTACTGGTACAAAGAGTGCTCAAAGGAGACAGTGAATAGTGGCTAATCTTGTCGTGTCTCAAAAGCATCAAGACTGACGTTGGATGTTGTAACATCTTACTTATAAGTGGTTGTAAAACCTACTTCACATGAATGCGGATAGTGTCCACAAACAACGGAAGTCTCCTAGAATGTCTTGTCATAACGGCGTCTTGCTGACCAGCTGATCTGACGGTTAATACTATGCATGAGCCAGTGTTTTAATTTGTGGGAACAATATAGCTTATAAAAGACATTAATTTGTTGATGTTGTGTTTGTCTTATTCTACAAAGATGTATTGATTTCATTTCCATAAAACCATGTAAACATAGTATGTATATATTCCTGCATTTAAGTCGCTCAAATGTGAAATGTACAAATTAATTAATAAAAATATAGTTTTAAAATGTTTACCACGAAAATGTACCAAATGTACTCAACAGCAAGCTACCTCCTAGCTATGCGAATAGCTACCTGGGTTCAATTAACAGAGAAATCAAAACACTCTATAATGTCTTCAAAGTAATTTCAAAAGAACCTTGTTTCAAAATGGGTACTGTTTTGACATTCTTACACTGGTCGGTTCATACGCTGTAGGTGGTGTGGTTCACGGCCCTCTTCCCCTATGTCGTCCTTCTCATCCTCCTGGTTCGCGGTGTCACACTGCCGGGGGCTGCCGACGGCATTAAGTACTATCTCACTCCCGACTTCCGACGTCTCGCCAGCTCACACGTAAGTATTCATGTAGTGCGCGGTGGCACATTATTTAGAGCGGCGGACTATCAGTCGAGATAATCCGTGTTCGAATCCTCTTGTTATGTTGCCGTTTCGGATATTAGGTACATTCGATCACTCCACTTTGCTTCAGTTCACTCAGTTGTATGAGCGAATACCTGACTATGAACAGCGGTGGATATTTGTGTCCGAATAGACTTCCTGCAATAATTGCAGAGTGGTTGAATACTTCCCAGATAAGTAGATAACAAGTCTACCAGGGAGTGACGTGTAAAGCTCTTTGGGCAGTCTTAGGGACTGGACACCGCACTACATAAGAACGTCCCCTTTTAACATGTTGTATGGGTATTTGCAAGCAGAATCACCAATGAAGTCAACGTACTGATTACATATCACATATGTCCTGTCTTGACGAGTATTTGACCAAAACTGCAATATTATCATTTGCATTGTAGCAATGCTACTTAAATATGGGTAGATAGCTGTCTAGCCGCTTGTAGTTTTTAATGATTCCGACATGTTAGGAGGACCTCTAGAATTATCGCCTTAACCGACCGCTGCCACCACATTCTGCCATGCAGATCTCGCAATAGAATCAATGTGTCGATACGAAGGTATAATTAGTAAATTTAACTGTCGATACTCATCTTCGATACTACGTCGATAACTATGATAGTTGTCACAATAAAACAGCAGTGCTATCTGTATCACAGTAAAGCTTTGTTTATTTATCGACCAATACTCGTCACGATTGCGTCAACTATAAAGGTCCTGGCTATTCGCCGTTCTAAGGTGTTCGCAATAGCAATAAACCACTGCAGCAGTAATGCAGCTACCACAGTTGCATTGCATTAGTAAGCATGCTCATCATAGTTAGCCTTTAGCGACAAGCTTTGTCCCGGAAGTGATGTGGTGATGACGTGTTTCCAGGTGTGGGTGGACGCCGCCACTCAGGTGTTCTTCTCCCTCGGGCCCGGGTTTGGAGTGTTGCTCGCCTATGCCAGCTACAACAAGTTTCACAACAATGTTTACAGGTGAGTGAACTACAGTGGTCAATACGACAAACCGAAAAGTTTATATCTGCGCACAATTTTTCTCAGAACTTAGAATCAATTTATTTGACCTACAAATACGATACATATACAATGAATAACGTAAGTAATAGATAAGGTCGGGAGACTCCCATTAAGATATATAATATCGTTAGCACTGGAGCCACCCCATCAATATAAACAACAACAAAATTTACATGACACAAATCAGAATAGCATATGACTTGTTTTTTATAGTTGATAATTACTCAATGTATCAACATATATACATAATACAAGGACTGATTATATGTACTTGTGTACACATTGACGTACGTATGGATACTTAGGTATGCATTTCAATACGTATTACGAATTACAAATAAAGCAATTATGAATACGACAACTGGATTAATAATTTAAAATAAAAAGGTTTTCTGTGTATGTTGAAAAATCACATAGACTGTGGGTGTAAATTTTATTAATGATAATACTTGGTGTATTATTAACTGTTTCTCATTTTTGTGTATAATGCATTTTTTGGCCCGCAAGTCATCTCACCCAGACTGCATTGCCTCTCATCCTCTTAAATACCTCCTTCAGCTTGTAATATCAGGCAAAATATTGCGAACTACAATAACAAGGAGAGAGAGAGAGAGAGAGAGAGAGAGAGAGAGAGAGAGAGAGAGAGAGAGAGAGAGAGAGAGATTTATAAAGCAGCGTAAACATCTGTGACCTTTAATTATCTGTGAAGCTGCCATTTTTGTGATGTCATTTTCTGTGCACCAATGATATCATTATCTGTTACGTGTTTTTGAATGTGTCTTTATATATGTTTTTGTATATCGTCTGTTTTCTTTGCGTGATACTGGGTGTGTTTCCTTTGTGTTCATCTATGTTTAGCTGTGATGGAAAACATTATTCCCGTACTTGCGTCAATAAAGATTATTATTATTATTGCCGTCTAACTAAGAACATATGTGTTCGTGTGTTTTCAGAGACGCGCTGGTGACAAGCACCATCAACTGCGGGACCAGCTTCCTGTCCGGGTTCGTCATCTTCTCAGTGCTTGGGTACATGGCCCAGCGTAGCGGTGAGGACATCGCCAACGTCGCCACGGAAGGTAGCGTCAATTCTCCGTGTCGCAGTAAATATGTTCCCATACAAACCGTTCTCAAAAACGTATCAAAATCACTACGATTTATTCATCTACTCAAAATATATTTTGAATCAGGAAGCAGAATCACTTGGGTGGCGCTATCTGTTGCACTGAAATAGCATTACTGCGCGGTGTTTTTGATAATTTAACATGTCGTTACCATTCAAATGCATTATAATGTAACATCATTTCACCTCGGCGATTTATTGTGTTAGTAAAATGTGCTTTTGTTTTTTGTACGGAAATTGTTTACTCCAAAACGTGAATATTATTCTCACCCACAATACAACGTAACAACCGAGAACAACAGATGGCGCTACCTGTTCAATTTCAGTACAGCATATCGCCGACTGACTCTGCTTCATGGTTGAAATGCTTTTGTCTACCATAAATCCGGAATATAATTAACGAGTTGTCCCCGTTTAGAGACGATGCTGTCACAATCGATGAGATTGTAGTTAGAACGTCCCCGACGAGTCGCTTTAACTGTGTTTACACGACGCGATGCGATCGTCGGGGTATTGTGATTTCTGCGTAATCAAGCAATGTGGCACGATTGTTTAGTTGCGTAAGAACCACGTCAGCGCTGGGCATGTGCAAACAGAGCTAGCTAATGGCGTCACATGACACTGGAAACCTGTTTGTATAAAACGTTATCGTTGTTCGTGATAACGGACAGGTCTGTCGGTGGTATGAAGATATGACAAATGCTGGTCGCCGTTCTTCATAATTATATCAAGTTGCGTCGCCTGTTTTTCCAATAGGCGATGACGTGGTCTTGTGTGTAGTTACTGAGGCAGCTGTTAGTTATCAAACATATAATGCTCATTGTGCATCCAGCTTTACCGGGCCCGTTCTCGAATGTTTAAAGGATAAAGTATGGTATTATGAGCATAGTTTTGTTTCGGTCAATATTTGTGAAATATTTGTCCGAATTGCCTCATATATAGATTATTGCATACGGTTTCAAACTGTCACAATAAGTTAATTAGTGGGTTTATGACAAAAGAGCATTACTGAAGAAGTCATCCTAGAAAAATGCTCATATTACCCAAACCTTGAGACGGACAACATGAGCACGCCTGTAATCTGTATGTATGTATATATTTTATAAATACCGTACAAAAGCAATGCATATTGCGTTTTGGTATTTATAATTAATGGATATGCATATGAAAAGAACAATAACAAATACGATCAACATATGAAACCGTATACGTAGTATATCGAATTTTGCTAGAAGATTAATAATTTATTGTTTTATAAAACAATGTATGTTCACATTAACCTAACGTATTGCTCCAACACACACACACGTACACACACACGCACGCACGCTCGCGCGCGCGCGCACACACACACACACACACACTCTGGAGTGAAATAACAATTCAACAAAACCATATTAGGAGAACGCTATATAATCAACATTCAATCACGAACGACAAGTCACTGTCTCATATACCCAGATGACTTTTTCTAGGACCCGGCCTAGTGTTTGTCGTGTACCCGGAAGCCATCGCTACTCTGCCCGGCTCTACATTCTGGTCGCTCATCTTCTTCATGATGCTGCTAACTCTTGGCCTCGACAGCTCCGTAAGTCAACGTCAACACTAAATGCATTATCAGCAAACGTAATTTAACGCGAACGCGAACGCCAAAATTGGCGTCAACTCTAAATCTCGCGTCGACATCTAGCAAACATCATTAGCAAACCCGCTCAGTAAGCGGTTATACGTTAGACGCTGATAAAAAACTAAAATTCTTTATAATGGAGAATTGGTGCGCGGAACCAAATATTATATTTAGAACATACACAGCTAAGAAGAAAATAAACAGACCTAAAATTAAGCCGAAAGGTGTCGAGTAAACACATTTTATTTCACTGCCGGAGTCGTGGCACAGCGACTCGCTGCATCGCTGCGATTGTTATCAAGCAACTCGTAGGTCTTAAAAATTCGAAAAACATACGACGTTCAAACTCAACTTTCTGTATAAGTGTGTGCTCATAAAAGGTCAAGCTACATTGCATAGTTACTTTGCTAATTAATATAACTTTCATGTACGAAATAATGCGGCATTTGTGTATACGGCGAATATCCGTTTCTCGCGTACGAACAGCATATCGAACCGCAAATATGGCGTACACTCCTGATTGTGCCGCAAAAGCTGTGACGTAACACTCGATCATTTCGCGTTCGCATTCAGCAGTGGGGTCGCCATGAGAGCTTAATTGGTTTGCTAATGATGTCTACTGTCAAATTTGATACACATGTCGGCCGTTTTTACTGTTTTGGATAGGGCAACACAACACATTAAGCAAGATATGTCCTGAGTCACCGATGCAAATCACTGCACAGCTTTGACATTCCGTATATTCTGTCCTCTGGCACAGACGTGATAACATGTCCACTAAAATCGTTGTACTTTCTGATTAACACAACATAGAAATGTAATGACTGAATGAACCAATGAACGTTTTTATTCAAAACATTGGCAACAACAATATATATATACATATATATATATACATATATATGTATATATATATATATATGCATATATATATATATATATATATATATATACAAGACAAACAAGTTTACTGTAATATAAGTGAGAATGTACACTGTACAATGTTTGAAGGCGGTAAACATTGACTTGTATGTAAGTTTACCCCTAGCATGTATATTTAGACATCTGAGTTACGTTTATTGAACTTGCTATTCCTCTATTCTAGCAATCATAATTGATATCATGTAAGGGAAGATATTCACGTTCCTTAGTTAAAGTATATGATAAGTCCACATGTTAACACATATGGTAGTTTACACAACTGCAGAATTATATTTGTTGATGACTGTATTTAGATTTCTATGGCCAGACATTTCTTAAATAAAAAGTTCTTCATTTACGTTTAAATGCAGTCATCGTATTGGTAATTTTAAATAATCACTTAGAGAATTCCACAATCGCACTCGATTTATACACAAAGAGACATTAATCGCGTGGTAGAACAAACACTTTGTTGTTCTAAGTCATGATTAGCTCGCATTGAGTGTCTGTTTCCCGTCTAGTAAACAAACACTGAATATTTGTTGGCAAACAACTATAGTAAGCTTTGTACATAAATAATAACGTTTTCAGTTCTATGACATCTGGACATTTTAGAACATGTAATTGTTGGAAAAGTGGGTTCGAATGATCCAACCGTCTTTCACCACATACAATGCGGGTTACTTGTTTGTAATAAGAAAATGCAGTTAGTATTTGTCTGGTACGTGTTTCCCCATATCTCTGCACAGCAATTTAAATACAGCAAAAAGAGAGAACTATATAAAAACGGACGTGTGTTATGTATGTTAATGTGTGAGTGTGTGTGTGTGTGTGTTTGCGTTCGTGTGCGCGCGTGAGTGGTGCGTGTGCTTGTGTGTGTGTGCATTTGTGTATATATGTGTGTGTGTGTGTGTGTGTGTGTGCACGCGCGCCATATGTGAGGGTGTGTGTGCGTTCGTGCGTTCATGAGCGTCTGTATGTCTGTAGGCATTCGGTCGGTCGGTCGGTCGGTCGGTCGGTCGGTCGGTCGGTCAGCCGGTCGGTGTGGTGCGTGCGTGTTTGCTGGCGTGCGTGCGTGCGTGCGTGCGTGTGTGCGTGATGTGTAACGATGGGAATGTGTGTTGTCAGTTCGGCGGGTCGGAGGCTGTGGTTACGGCCATCAGCGACGAGTTCCCGATTCTCAAGAAACATCGCGAGATTACCGTCGGCGTTCTCTTCACGTTCTACTTCCTCGTCGGTCTCGGCAGCTGCACACAGGTAGGACCTAGCTGGCAACCACTAGTGATTTAAAGGGAGGTATTTTTTACAGTGATTATCAAGTCATGTTATAGAGTATAAAATGTACCTATTATACTTACCGCCCAAATGTATTTTGATGAACCGTTGTTTTCGCTTAAATGTAAATGTTTCAGAAGGAAACAGTTTGTTATAAGGCAGCACGCAGCTTTTGAAAGCGTAATCACAGGATCGATTAGTAACAATGTGGATATATCACGTGATACGTCATTACGTCGGGTCACGAGACTCACGACTTTTCTTATAATTATTCGAGCTAACCGGGGTTTTAAATGAGAGCTCAGCGATTTGTGTAAATATTAAACTGTTGAATTAAACAGTTGTTCCTGCTTCATTAAACACTTTTAGAGTTTCGTTAAAACACATTTGGGCTTAAAGCATGTTAGATTATGTAGGCCTAATATTGTATACTGTAAAGCACGATTCTACATTACAAACAAACAGACCAGTTCCCTTTGACATATAGAAATCAACACTACGTATTCGTGCGCAAGTTGAATGAATAAGGGTAACTATCCTTCAGTTTTATTGAAGTATTTTGATCACGTACAATTATAGTCAAAATGCAATTGTGAGACCGCCATCACAACCCATTGTGCCCACACGGCGACTGCGCAAATAATTTGTTTCCTTCAGGGTAGTATTTACGACTTGTAATTACGAAGTGACGTGTATTCGAAGACAAAAGGTGCATACCCCGGGTAATAAACACGTTTAATACGGGCAAGACTCGCTAATCAAATGTTACGATTATCTACGTCCTCTGGTTCGATATGTTATGCTGTGTTAAGCATTACTAAACAATTTGGAAGTTTTCATTCAGTGGGAATATAATTAGTTTAAAATGTATAACCCGCATGCGTAAATTTATATTATTATATTGTATTTTGATGTTCGGCGAAAGGGAGGCGCCTATGTGGTGAATCTGATGGACAAGTACGCTGTGGGATACTCCATACTCGTCGCTGTCTTCCTTGAGACACTCGCGGTGTCCTGGTTCTACGGTACGTGCAATGTACGGGCGTTATTGGTGATGGTGTTAATATCAACAATGATAATAATGTTAGAGGCAGGTAGTAGTGGTAGTTGTGTTAGTACTAATAGCGGTACAACCACAGGTAATTGTATTGGTTATTGTAGTTAAAGAGATATATTACGTTAATTAAGAGTTGTGTTACGGAAACATATATTCCAATCTCCGCGTACCACACGTAGCCCCGTTGATACTCAGCACGACAACTAAATCAACTCCTTGTATTTGTCAACAGGAACCGACCGCTTTGCACAAGACATCAAGGATATGCTGGGCTTCAAACCCGGCCTCTACTGGCGTATCTGTTGGAAATATATCGCCCCCATTTTCATACTGGTTAGTATAAGGACAGCATGAGTATTGCGAGCGTTGTGCGTACGTCGATCTGTGCGCTTGACAAACACGTTACCGCAATTACGGAAAAGGGCCTTAACTGATAGGTAGACCTCGGAACAACAGAGAGTGTTTGCAAGCGCCACGATCTCAACCCCGTTTTATATCCCGATCGAGTCACGCGGTCTTTTCGATTGTTTTAACAATCGAACCGATCGCGTGGCGCGATGGAGAAGGGAGTCGTGATCAGGGCGCTTGCAAACATTCATTATTAACATTTATCAACAACGCGTCCATCTAAAGTCCGGTATGAACCACACTAAAAAATTTCGAAAACAAAATAAAGGCGTTCTTTACTGCAGAGAGGTCGTAGATTAACCCCTGTCAGTTTTGTGCTCGACGTATAAAGGCCGGAATACACTGACCCTTTTCACCCGATACGATCCTACCAGACCAAACCAAATTACACCAGACCAGATCAGCGCGTCTCCAAATGTGAATTCCTTAGTTGGTTTTGCATTCGACAATAATTCGTTTTTTAATTATATATATTTGAGTGCTTCAGTTCACACTCAAACATGACAAGTTGAGATTTCGACGAAACCAAAATGTTCCTAATTGCAGGGATGGCGACATTTTCGTCGAAAAACACATTCGAAATCAGTAGCAACCAATTTGAAAGTGGTGAACGTCGCGGTACGTCAAATGAACGCGCCCCCCTTTCTCTCTCCTGCAACCAATCGTTATGGAGTATGATTATCCGAGTCATAATGAAGATGATGATGATAATATTAAGTTATATCTGATGGGTGCGTCGGTGACTGAACAGGCCGATTCAAGATTTGCAGATCCGGCAAAACACATCACACACACCCACACACCCACACCCCCCCACACACACACACACCAGTTTTAATCAGGCGGGCCTCAATGCTGGTAGTGCATGCCTGTTCAAGAATACTAGCATTGGTCATTCGGTCTTGCCAGCAGATTCCGAGAATATCTCTGAGTGTGCGCTGTTGAAACTCTTCAAGAGCTCTGATGTGGCGACTATAACCCACACTGACCGCAGTGTATCCACTACACCGACTGACACTGACTGCGCTATACTATAAGCCAGCGTGACGTCATATTCATGTAAACTTTACAACATTCGACTACGTCGGGGCTAATTGTCAGTCTGACGTATTCAAAAGTTTACACGTTTACGTGATTATGACGTCACGCTGGCTTCCAGAATAGCGCAGTCGTTGTCAGTCAGTGTTGCGCATATTCTGCAGTCGGGTAGGTCTGGTCAGCTGGTCTGGTGAAAAGTGCCGTCTGGGAGGAAAACGTTAACGTTAACTTGTTCCTTCTAGGGCATAATGATATTCGGGTTCGTGATGTACGAGCCGTTGACGTATGACGCCTACGTGTACCCGTCGTGGGCGAACGTCGTCGGCTGGTGTCTCGCTCTCTCCTCCATGCTATGTATGCCTGTTGTCGCCGTGTACAGTCTCCTACGGGCAGAAGGCACCTTCTCGGAGGTAAGCATCGACAGGAAGTGTCCGTCCGCCATAGTCACAGCTCACATTTAGTGTCCGTCCCCCAATACCACATATCACATTTGTGAACTTCCACAACGAAATGGGTATTAAGTTTCAAAATGGCGTTTTGTTCTTTTTTAATTCCACTAATTATGAGCATTATCGCAAGCCAGAGGTGGTGACTACGTACACTACCCCTGGGGTGTTACTACGTGGCAGATCTCTTACGCATTGTATAGAATTTAGGTCGTTCAAATTGCGCCATACCACAGGTGAAAACAGTGCAGACAACAGTATGACTTGCGCATCAGTTATGTTCACGAAGCACTCAAGTTCCAGGAAACCCAATATAGTTACGCATTTGGCCATTCTAAGCAGTATTGTATATTCAAATTCTACTTCTCCAAAACCACCGTATTTGTTAGTAGCATATCGCGTCCCTCGGCGATATACTACTTTTGTTGCTACTATTGATGCAAAGTTTTCAAAAGAGAAGTTTTGAGAAACGAGGTAATTTGAACTCATTTTGTTCTTAGTTTTTTAATATAAATGCTGGTATTTTATTAGTCTTTGATAACTTGTCGATGAAAACAAAATGGCTATTGAAAAATGAAATTATAAGTATGCATTTCTGCCAAAAGACAACACTGATGGGATATGACACGAACAGCTGTTTTAGTTCGATCGTGTGCATTATTATACGCCTGTGCGACTTGACATCCGGCTCGCTGTGGCGGGACACATTTAATGTCGAAAAGAATCCCTAAGTAAATGACGATTAGGTGTGATGTGTGAATTTGTCCAGCACTTTTACAAGGGACAATTTCGAATAGTGAATTGGATGTACTACTGCATTAGGTGTATCCTTATATGTTCGTAAATCCCTTGAGTGTACTGAATTACCAGAAATGAGTATCATAACTGAATATCTGGAATACGTTTTTATTTAAGTCAAGACTCAGTCTAAGACATGCAATAACAAAACAACTGTAGGTGTTGTCTATCGACCACCGAACACAAACATTACTGCTTTCTCAGAACATGTTATCTATATTATACAAACTCTCAATGTTGATAATAAACAGTGTTACATAATGGGTGACTTTAACATTAATCTACTTATTTATGGTAGTCACACGGACACCCAAGATTACATAGATGCAATGTTCCAACAGGCATTTATACCCCTTATCAGCAGACCTACTAGAATAACAGAAACAACTGCCACTGTCATCGATAATATATACAGCAATGATTTAATTGGTGCAAATTATCAATTGCATGGAATAATATATACAGATATTTCTGACCACCTACCAATATTTTTGCTCACTAAACAAACTGATAGCACAAAGGTAGGAACGACAATAGCGACTAGAATATATAATGCGCAGACCTCTGCATTCAAAGAGAGTATAGATCAAATATGCTGGGATGACGTTTATGCATGCAGAGATCCTCAAGAAAGTTATTCTGTATTCATTAATGAGATATTAGTTGCATACAATAATTCATTTCCGTTAGCTAAGACAAATATTAGGACAAGAAAACATAAACCGTGGATTACTATGGGACTCCGACACTTCATTAGAACTAAACACAAATTGCATATGTACTACTTGAAAAAACCGACTGTCTTCAATTAAACTAATTATAAAAGATATAGAAATAAATTAAATTGTCTTATTACTGTAGCAGAAAGAGAATACTATCGACGTGAGCTTCAACAGCACAAGGGTAATTTGCACAAAACTTGGATACTTTTAAAGAGTATTATAGGAAGGAAGGAAGCATTTTTATGTAATGACAAATTACTAATTGATGGTAAATAAAAAAATAAAAAATGCATAGCCGATACATTTAATGAATATTTTACAAGTATAGGTCCAGAACTGGCTGATAAAATACCAGTCATATCAGAGAGACCTGATGACTACCTCCAAGGAGTCTATAAAAATTCAATGTATCTGTCGCCAACCTCACCAGATGAGATAAAGGGAATTATTAAGAATTTTAAAAACTCTAGTCTTGGATGGGATGGCATAAAACCTATTATTGTGAAGCAGGCCTTCTCCAACCTACTTGATCCTTTAAGTTACATTGTAAACTTATCATTTGATCAAGGATATGTTCCTGATCAACTAAAAATAGCTGATATAGTTCCCGTTTTTTAAAATGGCGATACATCATTAATTAATAATTACAGGCCTATTTCTGTCTTGCCTGTATTTTTAAAGGTGCTTGAAAGATTAATGTACAATAGATTAATGAATTACATAATGAAACATAACATCTTGTCTAATTCCCAATTTGGATTTAGGAAAGGATATGGCTATTTCACTGCTAATTGAAAAAATTAGTAAGGCAATCAATACCAAAAAGCACGTAATTGCGTTATTTCTGGATTTAGCCAAAGCCTTTGATACCGTTAATCATAATATATTATTGAGAAAATTAACACATTATGGAATCAGGGGGAATATACTCTAATGGATTCGTAACTTTTTAAGTAACAGACAACAACGAGTAAAATTTTACGGAACAAAATCTTCCCTTAAAAACATAACATGTGGTGTTCCGCAGGGTTCAATTCTGGGACCTTTACTCTTTCTTATCTATATAAATGATTTATCTACTTTATTTGACACAACATTTACCATTCTGTTTGCTGATGACACGAGCATCTTTATACAAGGCAACAATATAGATGAAATGGAAAATGCTATGAACACTGAAATAAAAAACTATCTTTATGGCTTAAAATTAAAGGGAATAAAAACATATATTGCTCGAATTCATGTTATATTACATCCTGCTATCTATTTCCACGACCACCAAGCCAATAAAATTCAATAAATTAGAAATTCCACAATTTATGGTGTGCATCCGGACATTTTCGAATATGCATATTTTTGGCGCGCTTTTTGGGATGCCGAGATGTGACGTCACTTATGACTCAAACTCGCATCAGGCCGACCCTTTCCATGCATTCAGAGCATGTTTCCAAGTATAGCTTTTGGGTCGAAACGAGCGTCAGAACGAGTTATTGTGCAATATTCCGACGTAATACAAACACTAGTCATCATAGAGGAACAAGCAGTTATCTTACGGTTCCACATAAATCGAATTTTATTCAAAACAACGAATGCGAATGGGCCTACAAGTCGACTAGGTTTCGCCGAGCTTGGGCTCGTTTTCAGAATAATGATATCGAATGCAACCAACGGGAGATAATCTACACCAATAAACATACATAGCAAACATATATTGTATCCAGCTACATAAAGTAACGTGTATAATCTCATAATAGCACTAGAATATCGATATATGAAGGAGTTGTACAATTTATCATAACAACTTAAATCAGTCAGACACTTTCCGTTGGTCCCGCTAGCTCAGTGGGTAGGCGCGTTGGTTACTTGTCATTTATTGTATAATCGCGCCACGCCTGTTCAATCCTGACAGCATGCAAACCTTTGATTTTCTTTACACTTTTTTTGTTTATGTTTTCACGAAGTAATATAAACAAAATCATTTTATACTATAATGCACTGTTTGTAAATAATTTTTATTTTGTAACTATTTATTCGCCACAAAAATGAAAATATGGTCATTATATAACGATGTTTCTAAATTTTATTTATTCAAACAAATATAATGTAATGGATATATAATTTATTAATTGTAAATATATTGTACGGTAATATATTGTAATTATATATGTGAAAACAGATTGAGATCTGTCTGGATAAATACAATTTAGAAACATCGTTATATATAATGACCATATTTTCATTTTTGTGGCGAATAAATAATTACTACAAAAATAAAAAAAATATTTACAAACAGTGCATTATAGTATAAAATGATTTTGTTTATATTACTTCGTGAAAACATAAACAAAAAAAGTGTAAAGAAAATCAAAGGTTTGCATGCTGTCAGGATTGAACCGGCGTCGCCCGATTGTAAAATAAACGACAAGATTTAACAAGATTTAACAAGATTGCCATCCAGAAAATTACTCTGGATGACAGATGGACAAGGAAGCCTTTTGGCTTATCGAGAGTCCAATACTTTTTATCTACATGTATCCCGCCTTTTTTAGGTGTGTGTCGATTTTATTTTTAAACATATTCACGCTACTAGCACCAACACAATCAGGAGATAATCTGTTCCATTCATTTACAGTCCTTTGTGAGAATGAGAACTTTCTTATATCTAATCTACACTGCTCCTTTACTAATGTAGCTTCATGTCCTCTGGTCCTTCTATCTTTCTTAACTGAGAAAAAAATGTTTCTATCAATATTTTCATAACCATTCAATATTTTAAACACTTCTATGTGATCTCCTCTCAATCTCCTGGTCTCTAGTGTTGTTAAACCACATTCTTTTAGGCGTATTTCGTAACTAAGATCCCTCAGATTTGGTATCATTTTAGTCGCTCTCCTCTGTACTCTTTCTAGCATATCTATGTCCTTCTTGCGATATGGCCTCCATGCTTGTATACAATATTCTAAATGAGGCCTCACTATTGTTTTGTACAGCGGTACTATTAATTCTTTTTTCTTATACGCTATATTTCGCCTAATTAATCCAAGGATTTGATTTCCCTTTGACGCTGCAATTCCGCACTGCTCTGAAACCTTCATATCAGCACTAATGGTTAACCCTAAGTCCTTTTCTTTTACAGTAGTACTTAGAACAGTACCCCCCATTTTATATTTTACCTCTTCATTCCCATGACCTGTGTGGAGGCATTTACATTTCCCAAAATTGAACAGCATTTGCCACTTTTCAGACCATTTGATCAACCTATCAAGATCATCTTGTAAATGCTGTCTGTCTCCATCACTTTTAATCCTTCTAAACACTTTTGTATCATCCGCAAATTTTAACACCTTGCTTGTTATATCATCGTCCAAATCGTTGATATATATTAAGAATAATATAGGTCCTAGTACTGATCCCTGTGGTACCCCACTCAATACCGATTTCCAGTTTGAAGCCTCCCCATCAACTACTACACGTTGTCTTCTGTCATTCAGCCATTTTTCTATCCAGTTTATTATACCATTTCCTATGCCATGGGCCTTTAGCTTAAGGAGTAATCTTTGATGTGGTACTTTGTCGAAAGCTTTTTGAAAATCTAAATAGATGATATCTACTGGTGATCCCTCATCTACCCACCTAGTGATGTCTTCCAAAAAACATAACATATTTGTTAAGCATGACCTCGCTTTTAAAAACCCATGTTGAGATGGGTTTATCAAGTTATGTTTAACAAGAAAATCCACCATGTGATCTTTAATTAGTCTTTCTAATAATTTGCAAATCACTGATGTTAAACTCACTGGTCTATAGTTCTCTGACTTGTTTCTCGAACCTTTTTTAAATAACGGTATAATGTTTGCCTCTTTCCATTCTAAAGGAACCACTCCCTCTTCTAATGACAAATTGAAAACTGTTGCAAGCGGTACGCTAATTTGTTCTACAATTTCCAATAGTAGTTTGGGCGGAATCCCGTCCACTCCAGGTGATTTATTATCCTTCATAGCCCTTATTTTCTTAGCTACCATTTCCGAGGTTACAACTAACTGTCCTAAATAGTCTGAATCTGCCCCTTGAACTTAGCCTCTGGTACTGGCAGTGAACTAATATCTTCCCTGGTAAACACTGAACTAAAATACTCATTCAGGTCTTCTGCCATTAAGAATCCCTCTGATATTGTATTTCCAGCACTATCTTCTAGAGGACCGACCTTATCCTGAACTTTCTGTTTGCTTCGAATATACGCATAAAAACTCTTACTGTCATGTTTTATATTACTAGCTAATTTTTTTCATAGCTTCTCTTTGAATTTCTAATTTCAGCTGTAGCTTGATTAAGTGCTTCTTTATAAATGTTGTAGTCTTCATCATTTCCAGTACATCTATATGACTTCCACATCATTTGTTTATACTTAATTTTTCTAATGGCTTCTTTCGATAAGTGTTTCTTTTTAGACCGTTTCCCTTGTTTTTTGAAAGGTACAAATTTATCGACTATGCACTTAATTTCACTATTTAAGATATTCCAGCATTCGGTTGCTGTCTTATTCTTCAGTGTGTTATTCCAGTCTATCTTTGCTAAATATTTCCTCATGTCCTTATACCTTCCTTTGTGGAAATTTCTCCTATACTGCTTTTTACTATTCCTTTCTGATTTTACTTTGATGGTAAAATGTATCTGGTTGTGATCACTACTCCCCAGTGGCTCACATATCTTGACATTGTCAACTAATTCTTTCTGTGAGGACAAAACTAAGTCTAACACATTCTCTCCCCTGGTTGGTTCTAGCACATGTTGAGAAAGGAAACTATCTTGTACTAAAACTAAAAACTTGTGGTCCTCACTCCCCATACTCTGTAGAGATTTCCATTGTATATGCCCATGGTTAAAGTCCCCCATAATAATACAGTTCCGTTTGCTTACTTCCCTTATAGCGTTTTGTATTTTTTCATTCTCTTCTATGCTTATGTTTGGACTTCGATAAACTAACCCAACTGTTAACGTTGAGTTTCCTGTAACTATGTTACACCAAACAGCTTCTTCGCAATCTGCTTCTCTTTCTAATTTTATTTCATAAGCCTGGATAGATTCTTTAATATATAAAATAACTCCACCTCCCTTTCTTCCTATTCTATCTTTCCTAAACATTACATATCCTGTTAGTCCCAATTCGGCATCTGATATATCAGTGGTGGCCCACGATTCGGTTATACCTATTATGTGAGGGTCAATATCTTCTACCATAATGTTTAGTTCACTTCTTTTGTTTACTATGCTCCTTGCATTTAAACAAATGCATTTATATCCTGATTCAGAACAGTTTTCCAGGCTGTTCTTTGCCGATTTATTTCTGCTGTCTTTATCTATGCCTCCAGTTTCAGGCTTCTCTGTGAATCCCCCCTGCGAATCTAGTTTAAATAGATGCAGCCTGTCCCACTGTCAACAGACAAGTAACCAACGCACCTACCCACTGAGCTAGCGGGACCAACGGAAACTGTCTGACTGATTTAAGTTGTTATGATAAATTGTACAACTCCTTCATATATCGATATTCTAGTGATATTATGAGATTATACACGTTACTTTATGTAGCTGGATACAATATATGTTTGCTATGTATGTTTATTGGTGTAGATTATCTCTCGTTGGTTGCATTCGATATAATTATTCTGAAAACGAGCCCAAGCTCGGCGAAACCTAGTCGACTTGTAGGCCCATTCGCATTCGTTGTTTTGAATACAATTCGATTCATGTGGAACCGTAAGATAAATGTTTGTTCCTCTATGATGACTAGTGTTTGTATTACGTCGGAATATTGCACAATAACTCGTTCTGACGCTCGTTTCGACCCAAAAGCTATCCTTGTAAACATGCTCTGAATACATGGAAAGGGTCGGCCTGATGCCAATGTGTGTCATAAGTGACGTCACGATACCACGTGATCGCCTAGCTCATTAAGATTTCATTTTCCGCGGGAATCGCTTCACAGACGAGCTTAAAATCGAATTTATGCTACAAATGTATTTTTCTGTATTTGTTTAATGTTGTCAAATGTTACATACAATGTTAAACTTTGTGTAGATGGAAAAAGGATTTTAGCTAATGCCTTATTTTTATTTCCTTTAATAAACTTTCTTTGAATGTACAGAAAACTCACACAGTGACCTTTAGTAATACGATCAGTATAAGAGAAAGGTGTAATAACATTTGCATAGACGGCATTCAAATTAACACTGTACATGAGATAAAGTTTTTGGGTCTGCTTATAAGTAATAAATTGAATTGGAGCACACACATTAAATATATATCAAATACAATTTCTAAGAATATTGGTATTATAAAAAAGGTGACAAACAAATTAGATAATAAATCATTGATAAACCTGTATTACATGTTTATATACCCATATATTACTTATTGTAATGTCGTCTGGAGAAATGCCCCGAATATATACTTTGCTAAAATTCATTTACTCCAAAAACGAGTTTTGCGTGTAATAAGTCATGTAGGATGTATTGATCATACGCAGCCTTTATTTACATCTTATCAAATAATGAATATTTATGACGTAAATAAATACTTATGCTGTATTCTAATGTACAAGCATAATAGGGGTATGTTGCCAGATATATATCATGATGTATTTGTCCTGCAAATATCCACACATAAATATAATACAAGGCATGAAGTAACATATAAAATACCATACTGCAAGACTAATTGCAGACAATTGTCTTTGGCTTATGTTGGTCCTAAAATCTGGAATACATTTATTACAAATAACTATTTACAATACAGTACATCTGTTCATCTGTTCAAACAACTGACCAAGCGTCTAATTCTAGCAAACATATGCTAAATTCTGCTTTAATGTAATTTTGTCATGTTAAGATGTACCTGGTGTTCAGTGTTACGGTACTCGTATAATGCATTATTAAATAATTAGCTAGTTTATTATGAAGATGTTTATGCTTATATAGTATGTTGTTTGTTGACACAAATTATAGTTTACATTTCAAATATGACATGAATAAGGAACACAAGCAATGCGTTGCTTTGTTCCAGTTGTTACGTAATGTATACATGTTTCATATTACTGCTACATCTGTGCTATACTTAACATTATGTATCAATAAAGATTATTATTATTATGTATCAATAAAGATTATAGATCGTTCACTAGGAAGCAATAAGTAGACGCTGGTTGTTCGCATAATGTTGAGGTATACTTATTGATAGTGATACCGTGGTGACCGAGGCGGTGGTTCCAGTGACAATAACGGTGGCACAATTTCACTGGATTGAAATCAGAATCGCTATGGTAACCATTATTATTAACATAATACCAACGATTCCCACTTTAAAACGACGAAATGTAAACACTTGAACAGCTATGTTACGTCGATAAAATACTTCATTATAACACAGCAATATATCTGGCTACGATGTTATGATGGAAAGATTGGTTGTTCTACAACTGAGCATGTATCAGTATTTATTTATGTATGCGTGCGTGCGTGCGTGTGTATGTATAGGTATGCATATTTACAAATAGAGTAATAATAGATCTAATTCATCTAATTTTATTTATTTAAAATCTTTAATTAATTGTTTTAATATAACTAACTTAATTTGTTCTACATTTTATCTGAAGTTTTTTTGCAGTTGTTATTAGTATACATTGAATCGCTTGATTGAATTTTATTGTACAGCGCTTTGAACATATTATGGATGTTGCGCTCTATAAATATTATTATTATCACGACTCCGAACCGACAGTAATGTCGAACATTTGTCGTAACACACCTAACAAATATGTCTTAACAAAGTTCTTTTGTATTTTCAGCGGATGAAGACTCTAACAACTCCGTGGAGAGACAGTCAGAAGTCGAACGTAACATCAATCTACGCCAAAACGAACGGCAACAGTCTCGTTGATGCTGTTTAGTGTATAAGTGCATGCAAGCGACGGAACGGAGCAGTCTGACGCCGGTGACGTCCGATATTGCGACTCTGGATCCGTTGTTGTGGCTCAGGATCTGATGTAGTGACCCGGAGTCCGGTTTTATGACCCGGATTCCGGTGTAGTGACTCGGTGTCCAATGTTGTGACTCAGGTCTGAAGTAGTGAGTTGCTGCCTGATGTTCTGACTTGGAGTCCTATATTGTGACCTGGGGTCCGATGTTGTTAACTGGGCTCCTATGTTGTGACTCGGGTCCGATATTGTGATTCGAAGTACGGTGTTGTGACTTTTGATCCAAAGTTGTGATTCAGGGTCCGATATTGTGACGTGGTTTCTGATGTTATGTCTCGGGTCCGATGTCGTGACCTGGAATCCGATGCTTGACTCCGGGTCCGATATTGTGACTCAGGGTCCAATGTTGTGATTCGTGGTCCTGATATGACTAGGGTCCTATATTGAAACTCGGGGGTCCGCTGTTGTGAGCGGGTTCAATGTTGTGACTCAGGATCCGATGTGACTCGTGGTCCTGCTATGACTGGAGTCCGATGTTGTGATTCTGATCCAATGTTGTGAATTGGGGTCCGATGTTGTGACTCGCGGTCCATGTGTGACCTGGAGTCATGCTTTGACATAACTATTTCATACACTAAGTGTGGAAGAACCTTCGTCTGAAGACAACGTATAGTAAACATATTGTAGAGACGGTACACAACGTCTAACAGCGGGGATTCGTTGCACAAACAGAAGCATGAGTGAAGAGGTTCCGTTTCGAGCCACGTCTTGCGTTTAAAGCTCTAATGTGGAGTCTTACAGTGTTAATCTATGATCATGCATGTAGTCAAGTAAGACCTAGGTCGCAATGTTTTAATGAGGGCCTTTCCGTTTGTGGGTTCAAACTTCCGGTAAGAACAATTCTAGTCGGGTCCGAAAACAGTGTTCATGAAACTGGACTGGAAGACGTGAATGTTTTGCAGCTTACGTGATCTGTGCGGTATCGCTGGAATATGGATAGGATCGTAGGCCTTACACCGTTTGCAGACGATGCACGTCGCAATATAGGAGTAGTGTAATTATTACTAATGCCATGTAATCAAAGGCATCTAGTGCGAATCCATACCCGTTTGCACCATTATGCATCGGCCAGAGTTTTGTGTGCTTCCGTTGATGAAGTTGGGCGCGATTTATAGCCGAAAAGAGACCCCGGCATAGGCCTACTTCTGTTCGACGTTCAGATAATTTCGATTCTTCACAAAGCATCATGGGTACACAAATATTCTTACGATTTCCCGCGCATTCCTATACAGTACTCTTTGTTTTGTAAATGGATGAAACAAACATTGAATGTGTCAATTATAATAATGTCTTAAGCATACATAAACGTAGGGTATATTAATTGGGACAGGTCATAGAATCAAAATAGATTAAAATCAGTAACGCAAATGGGGTTTTAATTAGACCCTAGGTGTAAGAGTTTTTACCCGTTGGTACATGTTAGATTCTGTGTTTGGATCCAGGCCAATGGTGCGTTTAATGATCACTGTTACGTAGTGTTTATGTGGTATACATATAGTACATACGATAACGGTTCTTTGTATCTAGATAAGTGTTTTAAAGTGTTCCTCTCTCTACGTTTGAGAGCGTTCCAGGGCTGTACTGTGCCGCCATCTGGTGAATGCATTGGTATTAAAACTGCGTCAGTGGCGATCGGTAATCGCTAATAATTTAGATATTCAAGTGTACATTTTAGGCTTAGAGCTTTCTAATGGATATGTTGTAAACATTATATACGCATGGAGACGGGTAGCTACTTACACGCATCGAAAATTATCAAAACTTATGATGCTAAACTTCAAATGATGTACACAAATCAAGCTGAACAATACACAACACACAAACAGCTACAATTAAATATTGAGACATAACACAATATACACACATTGCAGACACAAAATAACATCGTCAATGCTAATATAAAGAAAACATGGGGCATTCATATGTGCATGTTTGAAGCATGATCATGACAGATAGTTATGTCGTTTAATTTAGTATCATTTGACTAAATCGATTTAGCATACGAATGAATTGTGAATAGCCTATGCATTAGTCTATTAATAATGTAAAATCAACTTAGTTTTATGCATAGAATGTTATGTAAATTATTTGTGAATAAGTCTTCGATGTTTACATTAATAACTGTTACTGATAACTAGGTGCTTTTGTATTGTTTGTATTCAACGATTATCAGGTTTTATAACTGCTCTTGTTGTGTGTTGTTAGAAATGTCGCCTTTGTCAATAAACTAGCATGTGTCTGAAAATTATATACATTGGGTCATTAGAACTAAGAAAACAAAACCTTTGACCAACAACCACAACGTGCAGCATCGCTAGTACCTGCATCTATGATCAGAACAAAACCTCTTGATGTCACGGTTCATCTTGCAACCGATATCATTACTTTCACCTGGCCTCAGCTGCCATCTTCCACTCAGACAAAAGTTTGCAAACATTAATGATATAAATATATATCAACATAAACAGCATAAATATTGATGTTCAACGACACACGAACCTGCCTCTGAACTCCCCTCCCCAAACAAAATTAATTTGGTCTCATATCGGACATCGCCACCCTCAGAAGATCCCTTGTGAAAACTCTATAAAGAAAGGGATCCTCCCATATGTCCGCAATGTCAAAAAATTATACATTTAGTATTGGTTCACTCCCCCTCCTCTATCAGTACCTGGTGTGCAATTTGTCACTTATTTGTACGATCCAAAATTGCTATTAGCGTCAATTTGCATTATAATGTTTCTCTCACTTGGTGGTGCCACCGTGGCAATATATTTTGCATGATACGTGTTCACGATCAAACCACAACCGCCCATATTGCTTACTGCCATACAAGTCGAACCAGAAATACAAAAACATTATGATATATAATGGCAATATTATTCAGCTTAGGCAATAAATATCAAACCAACTGCAACTTTATCGATGTTTTCCATGTATAATCTGCTACCTTTACTTACGACAAATTTATCTTTTCAGAGCCATGATGACATTGACAGTAATTACCACCACTTACAAGAAATAATTCAGTCTACTATCCTGTATATTTTTTACAATGCCACTTTGCACGCACGTATACACACACACGCACGTATACACACGTAAACACATGCACGCAAGCATCATAATTGGCCACTCTTCAACAATATTTAATGGCAGATATATTACTGTAAAAACAATGGGCTAAACAAACCTTTAAAACACTGTATACCTCTTAAATTTAAAACTTTCCCACCAAAAATGTCAAACAAATAACAATAAAATTGGCTCAAACACATAATTTATTTATTTGGAGATCAAATGGCAGTTGATTAAATTGTTGCATAATTACGAAATATGTAGTCGATCCTACCTTTGTAGAAGATGTACCCCAGAACCTAGTCTAGTGAAACCAAGAGCTTTTTATCAAAATTCATCTTAAGGCCTCAGCATCCAGTCTTAGACAGTACAAGACGCCATAGACACGGATATCTGAATTAACCATAGAACTTGACTGCATGTACAAACAGAATAATAGCATAAATGTAGAGTATCAAATATCCATAATACACAAAAAAAGCAGTTTTTTTGTGGCCATATACTTGGTCATTGTATAATAATAGTTATAGTAATACGTTAACTGCTTTTGCACCTAATCCTTGGAAAGTAAGCTCACAGGTGTTTGCATTAACACAAAATAATTAGTCAATCTCAGAATCATATGGAAGATATTGTTCATGGCTCCAAGATTAACCTTTAATAACAAGAACTGAACTTATGTTGCAGCCATAGGTGAAATATCCGATGTTTCGATCCATCTACAGCGGATCAAAACATTGCATGTTTCAACTACAGCTCCTATGTAAGTTTAATTCTTGCTATTAAAAATCTCAGAATCGTTTATTTTACATTATAATGATTAAGTTGATATTATTATAAGTCACAAACTAACACATCTGGCTGGGACTGTGTATCCCACATGACTCAAAGGTCACAATGTTGGTCTGGTCTCAGTTTGGGACATAAATGAACCACTGAGAATGAAAGCACCCTGGCAGTGACCACACTCAAAGCCAGCTTAGAAAGGTCGGTTTGGCAAAAATGTTCTGAAAAAGACTTGTTGACCATTTTATGCAGTGGCTGGAAGCCATTCAAGTGGCCGACATTTCTGCCAAGACATTCTATCTCACTGGGTGGCTCGGTTCAGTGTGTCAGCTACTCTGACAAGTGATTGCGGAACGAGTTAGTGCCAGAGGTGTCACTCCAGTATCATTGTAAAGCTGAACTGTTGCCCTTTTGCACAGTGATGATGAACCTTAAGGTGTGAACCTTTGCGACTTATAACATATGCACATATGATATATACAGACAGATGCAGAACAACATGGACTTTCAGTTCCACTTCAGCAACATGATGAGCCAGGCTATGAGCTGCTATCTGATCCTTCACTGTCAACCAGCCCCGATAAGTTCTTGAAAGTGTCACATGATGGCGCTACTGGTCGCTTCATCGGCTCCGGAATGGGGGCGCCATATTCAAATCTGCCACGTCGAGTATCTCGAAGACTTCGTCCTGCATAATGCCACAAAGAATGTTGATTAGTAACAAATTTCATATAAGATTGAATATGGCCAGGCTTAGAAAATAACGATTGTCTTTGTTAATAAAAAGCATTTAGTTAACATATCCAAAATCATATAACTGTTGTCATAAAATCATATTATACACAGTGAAATCTACCTTCGCAGGCATCTGCCCGTAATGAAAACCTGTCTACAATGGATGCTTTTAAAAAACCTGAATGACTAGTTTATTTTATCCACTACCTATCCACAGTAGTAACCTGGCTATAATGGACACATCACTAGTCTTGAAGTTGTCCATTCTGGAAAGGTTTTACTGTAGTATAAACTACATATTTTTCTAACATCCTTACCACCCAACTGTGCCACTAGAATATTACCAACTTCTTTCGGCCCTAAATTCTCAGGCACAGTCGATAATGTCAATGAAACTGTGTAAAGGTGGGTATATTTAAATTGATTTAAATGGTCGTTTATCTTTTAGTAGTACACAACGACCATGCAATAAAATCAAACAAATTTATTCCATAGTAATCTCAAAAATCTACAAAATCATAATTGCATCCCCTGAGAGCATGTGACCCGCCAAAGTGAACCAGGTATTAAGGCAAAAAGCTATCTACACCATATTCCATCAATTTTGTACCTTTGGCAGAAATGCATGCCATGTAGCGTCATCTGTCAATGTCCGGTTTATTGTCCTTGATAAATTATGCAAAACTAATAAAATACATGTATTTATGATACTACGGATAAAAAAACAATAGACAATGAATTGAAATGATCTTGTTTCACAAAGCATCGCTTTTTGAAAAGTTTGCTTCAAATTGAGTAATAATGCATAAACTACTGAAGATATTAAAAAATTGAGGTACCATTTTAAAGCTTATGATCTGTGGAATCTAAACAGATAGAAAACACCATTTCGTAATTTAGCAACTTGACATCCACCTTGCTGTGGCAGGTCACGTGTAGCAGGAATGTGTAATAAAAGCTAGGCAATGATCCCAACCTTTAGAGCTGATGATGTTTCCTGTGTCCAATTCCGCTAGCTCCTTCTTCAACCGAATCTCTTTTGATTTCTTCATACTCGGTCGACCTAAACATAAACACCCACAGATTACAAACAGGCAGGTCAAAATAACTATTTAAATTAGGTTAGTCATAGATAATCTCATACATTTCATACATATTTTTTTATTCTGTAATCAGTGCAGGCTTATGGAAATATGAATGTCATATCCGGCTTAAACTTTCCAATAAAACTGTCAGAGGAAGTGTTTAAATATAAATCTTTTTAAGGCAACATAATTTACAAAAAAGGAACAATTCTGGATTTGTAAATAGAAATATAATATTACACAAATAGTGCACAAGCATGATGCAGTAGCCTTGTGGTGTCTGTTCTATTACCTGGAAACTTTTCAAGCTAGAGGTGGTAATCATTAGCAGGACGTTCACAGAATCAGCTGTAATTTGTCCCACTTGCAGTATTGATTACGAGAACCAGGTGAACACGTTGGACATTAAAGGGTAATTTGAGGAACATGCAGCTAGCCCTGCCCGTCTCTGTGTCTACTGTTTGAATGTTTCCTATATAGTTTATACATTACATAGCCAAAATGCTCAATTTGCAAAAATTACTTCTGCGTTATTAAATGCAGAAAGTATACGTTCAACGATTTAATCTAAATTATTAGACTAATAAATCAGGAACAGACAAGGTCAATTTAAATTTGGTAAACAAGTTTTTTACTTCCCCCCCACTTACCTGTCATACCCACTGCCACCAGCAATCTTTTGAGTTTCTTCACAAAGTCTGTGTCTGTCTGACATTCCCCAAACATGATACTATAATTCTTCCCCACGGGCATTGAGTTGCATGCTCGCAAGATCGCTTTCAAATTGGCCACCTTTCTGGACAGGCTGCTGGGTTTTGAACCCTGAAAAATATAATTTTCCATATTATACATGAAATCCCACTTATTGCATTTTGTTCTCTTAAATTATTCTGGTGTGAATAGATAAAGAAATGTTTGTTTGTAAGTTTTAAGTCAAGATGGCTTAAAAATATGTTAAATTTTAAATATGTACCCCGGCAAATATAAACCTACAGGACTTTGATGATAATAAAAACGTTGCAGGAGATTCTGGATTATTATCCCAGAAATTAAGTGATTATATAAAATAACATGTAACCATAGAAAATAAAGTTGTAATTACATATTTATTTTCTATGGTTACAACATGTGTCTTAACAAAAATCATATTTTTTAATATGAGTTAACTCATGAATTTCAACCTTGTCATTCAGAAGATTCATAAAAAGTTGTCAACAATTGTTAACACCTCTACATGCAGTTTATTGATGTCAGACGTTCATGAACATTATGTTTTAGTATGTATACAAACGAATGTGTATCCTTAAGAAGTGGCTACCTTAGTTCCTTTTGTTTTCTTCTTCTGTTTGTCTTTATGACTTGTTCCGTCATCTGGTGATGACGATTCACCAGCTTCAGAATCATCAGAGCTCTGAAAATCAAGTATAGGGATCATCTCTTAAACATTTCTTATAATTCCATGTATATTTTATAATGTGTGTACGCACCTGTGAACAGGCTGGATCCGGATACAGAAATGTTGGTAATAATAATAATTTTAATTATCCTGGAAATTCTTGGACTTCTCCCCTCCCCCACCTTTAAAGGGCCATCTCTTCTTCCAGTAAACACCCACAGTCGTTAAGTTGATTACTCTGGCATTAGGAGTTTAGAGAATGAGATCCCAGCTCAGTGAGTCCACGACAGGTTTTTTCCATTTCTCTGCATGTTTTTGTTACTTTCCCTGGCAGATACACCAACCAGAATGGACCAGCGGCTTATAGCGTCTCTTTAGAAAGACACAGGCAACGTAGAGTGAATAAACTGCCTAAGTTTTGACATGGTGGCTGATACTGGTACTGAACCATCGATCAGTCAGCACCAGGATTAGAAACCCGGTTCCTCTGAATGACAGTCCAACATTCTGACTGCTCTCGAGACCACCTCGACCCACATCTGTAAATTATTAGTGGATATTTTTCAGACCTCACTCCCTTGTCGTGCTAGCCACACACCCAACCACCCACACTAAAACTATGTTCGTTTTGACTATAACCTCCCTTCCTTGTCATGCACGAAAAATTAAAGGAGGCAGCCTGTTCCTAGTTTTTATTTAATATATTGTTCTTAAGACTATAATAACTTACTATGTTAGAGGTATATTGCCTGCCAAATTGTGTTTAGTAAGCCTGTAACAACATTTGCAATTTGGAAGATACGACCCCGGTGCCTGCTCAAATGGCAAGCAAAACACCTATTTTCAAAACAAGAGTTATTGGCAATGCTGCCAAGGCTGGCTGAGTTAACCACAATAGCCTTTGATGTTCAACGATTTCCATTTCCCCCCGCTCTACACAGACTTCCTGTTACAAATTACGACCCTGGCTAATTCCGGGTAGAGGCTGGCTCCCTTTAATGCTATGCGTTTGATATTGACAGGCCAACATTAAAAAAATCATTATGTAATGATCCCCCTAACCACAAATAACACTGTCATGTTTGCCCATAAACTCCCCAGTGTGAAGTGTGTCATACTTTATGGATGACCCCTAACTGTATGCATCAAGTCTGATGCCCCTTTCACTTGTGTACTATATACCAACCTTGCAATAACCTTGACGACTGACCATCAACGGGCATCCGACTTTTTATTTCTGCCTTCTACTTCAATAATTTTTTAGACCAGCGCCAATGTCATTAGCCATTTACCTCTCAAGAAACTAGTTTTCGATTTTTTTGTATATTTCGACCACGACCACTCACAGCTTGTGTCACCTGAAGGAGTACTGTTGGAAACTCCTGGCCGATTTTGGGGTTCAATGTAGGTTTCTCTCGGTGGATGTTGATTGCATCCTTTATCTTTCTTCAGTATCAGTTCTCCCCAAGGTCTAGAATTGTGACATCTTTCATTGAACACTGATGGCCTGTGTTCAGTTTATGTTCTAATAGTAGTTGGCGAAATTATAGATGTTCTTTCATTCTTGTGCCAAGTGCTCCTGCTGTTTCCCCTATATAGCGCTGGTCACATTCTGGACATCGAATCATGACATCAACCAGGATCTCCCAATAGAAGCTTGTGTCACATGACAATGGTCATGTGACACACCTGTCATGTCATTCTACTGATGAAAACTGCATGAAGTGGTCAAAATATACAAGAAGTCAACAACAAGTTTCTTGAGAAGTAAATACATCCAAAAACCAAGAAACTGGATCATCAATCCATTCAAGAAGTACCTATGTCATTTTTATGAGTGTGAATACAAGACATTACACCACCAACACAGCTGGTGTAATTTTCTCATTTATGTATCTCCTCTTGCACTACACTTCCTGTAAGATTCAACCCACACATACCTGTTTCGCATCACGTGCCAATGCCTCTTTCTTCATTGTCACCATTGGTTGATCTTCCTCCAAGCTGCTGGCTTCTGATTGGCTGGTATCCATGCATCCTTTCGCACCTGATGGTTTCTTTTTCCGAACTGCAAGATCCTTCTTTTCCAATGATTTGTTTGTTAATGTCTCTGAGGAATCGTCAGACTCTTCTTGATCACTTGAAGAAACCGGATGTTTCTTTGATATCTTTTGTGCTCCTGGTTTCTTCATGTTTTGACTCTGGTTTGATCTGTCAGAAGCTAATTTTGACTTGGATTTCTTTTCGTCAGCACTGGCTTTCTGATGTTTGCCTGCACTAGCCGGTTTTGCTGTGCGAATATGTCGATCATCCACAGCCTCAGAGTCTGTACCAGAGTCAACCAGACTTTGTTCTGCCTTTGTTCTTGTGTTTTTGCTGGTCCTTTTCCCAGCAACTGACTCTGTGTAACTTGATCTCTTGTCAGTAAATTCTTCATCAGAATTCTCGCTTCCTTTTCTTGACTTTTCCGTCTTTGCTGTCATAGTGTTTTTGCCAGCCCTTTTAACAACAGGTTGTGTTTTAATCACGTCCGTATCTGGTCCACTGGAACATTCATAAGTATTCTCATCACTGGAAATCACTCCTAGATTTCTAGACATTTCTGTTGCACCATCCTGTTTTGTGTTGACATCTGACTGACCGGAATCGCTAGAATCACCTCGTTCGCTTACTTCACTCTCATCAGAATCTGAAACTATTGCTACCGAACGTTTCTTCTGTCCTTTCCTGGGTCCACCTTTATCATCTTTTCCAATCTGCACCAATTCAGAAACCATTGACAACAATTTCCGTTCTTTTCCAGAACCATGCCTTTGTTTTCTCTCTTTTGCCTTTTCCACCTCAGAATCACTTTCCGAGCGGTCGCACATGTGTGCCTTTAATTTTGTTTTCTTCTTCACTTTACACCGCGGCTTCTTCTTCGTTGATCTGCTATCAACTGTGTCACTATCACTCAAATTCTCATCAGTAATTGTTGCGTCAGAATTCTCACTAGTGAAATCACAGTCTTTTCTTGTCTTTTGTGCAACTTTTATGTTCATATCTGAAGAGGCAGAATCTGACTCTGTATCAATGGCCAATTGATACTCTTCATCGGATTCCTCTGAATCTAATTCATTTGGTCTCTTGCGCATCTTCTTTGACTGTTTGAGACCTCCTTTTCTTGTAGCCTTCCCTCGATCTTTGCCAGGCAATCCCACTTTCGTTCTGTTGCCCGAACCATGTTTTTGTTTCTTTCCCTTCAACTCTCTCATATCAAAATCAGAGCTATCAGATTTTTGCGTCTTAACATTCCTTCTTTTTGCCTCCTTCTTCAGAACTTTCTGCACAGTCTCTTGCTCTGAATCTGACTCGCTCTCGGACTCATCCGTTGAATATCTCTTCCGCTTTGCTGGTCGACGAATTTTCTTTCTCACAGGAGATTCCTCTTCAAAATCGGAACTGACGTGAGTTGGTTCATTGACTTCCTGCGAGGAATCTTTGGATGTTGGAGATTCTGCAGGAGAATTTGTCTCAGAAGGATGATCATATTCCCTGCAGAAGTACAACTGACATTACAATGATTCGCATCAATGATTCGCATTAACCATTTATACCCAATGATATTTAAGAAACTGCACTCCGATTCTCCACGGCGCTAAATCAATAAACAAATACCTCTAGTGTGGTGCAATTAGACTATACAGATGGCTTAAATTGACACAGTGGAACCTCGCTTATGGCCACCTCAGTAATAAAGCCACATTTAATCACAATTAAGGTCACTGTAGAATAGTCCCAAATTATTTCCACATGCAGTGAAGTATAGGATATCAGTCCCACTAATATGGTCGCCTCGCTATTCGTGTGGTCGTCGAGTCCCAAAGGTGAGTTTAATAGTGAGGTTCCATTTGTAACTTTAAATTATTTAGCACTAGTAGATACCACGTATAACTCATTAAAGTTCTGCTTATCTAGCGGGTGGTTAGGGAGCATAAGAGATCTAGCATTTACATTTACAGGTAGCTGAGGGTGTAAAGGGTTAACATGGGTATACCTTAGCAAGCAGTAGACACTGTTTCTTTCATTTTAACATTTAAAAAAAATTGAGGCAGTCTGTTCCGATAAACAGAACAGACTGCCTGACAAACTGCCAACAGTGGCAATGTCATTATCAGCAGGAAGCTCACTGAACGAGTGTCTTGAATATGGGAAACATTTGAATGTACCAAATACCAAAAGGTCTTGTCGTTAACCTAACCAGTGTCCGCAATATTGCTAACATCCTAGAGCATGTTGAGAATCTGAATGATTTGCTTACAATTTGAACTTTGGTGTCATAATACAGAAATTGTAAACAACCGTTCAGACTTATTAATTGTTTTTGGGGGGCAGTGTTCCTACAACATATCTATTTTAGTATTAAGAACAATATATTATTAAAACAGGAACAGACAGCCTTGGTTTAATAACTTGCTGACGAAACTGAACCATTTCGCAAGACTTAGAACAGTATATTGCTTAGTAGTATGCAGTCCATCTCACGTTTGTCAAATTATAACCTATTCTAGTTTTGTGAAATCAAATTTAAGACTTTATTAAGACCTTCTTCGAATATTCCAACGTGCAGGTTCCAATTTTATGATTTTTTTACTTTGCATATACTGTGGAATTTGCCTGCAATTTTTTATCGTTAAACATGCTGAAGGAGACATATAATATATACATATATATATGTACATACTCATCACTTTCAGAGGTTTCCACTGCCTTTTTTCTTTTCTTCTTACAACTCTCTGGTTGCTTCCGTTTTGTAGCAACCACCTGAAACAACAAGCATACTTCTTCGTTTTCTAGTTATGTTGCGATCTTGCAAAACTAAATACTTACTCAGAACTTTCTTAAGCTAAATATCCAATGTTTAGACATGAAAAGAAAACAATATATATGATTTTCAGGGTTCAATCTAGGATCTTGGACAAGTGGGCCAAAGGCCCCAGGTAGGTTGTAAAAGGGGGCCATTTTATGGCAGGGACTGAAAATCCCTCCGGGAACAGACTAATTAAACATTATTAATGACTTAATGTGGAGTTCTTGTATTATATTGATTTCCCTTCTGGGTGCTGCAGCTAAATAACAAGGATGTTTGTCTGAATTTCCTGAACAGAAGTGGCAGTCTCTAGAACTGGCATCCCATAGACAATATGATTTATTGATATGTGTGCAATACCAACCCTGGATACATAGTTAATCAATTATATCACAATAATAGGGGTCAACTGTTTCTGCTGACACTGCAGGAAGCTAGGAAACCAGCTTTGAACATACCAGAGATCAAAACTGTTTATTTCAGGTAGTCACAAGAATAAATGAAACCACACCATACTTTTCACTGTAATTCAACATGTTATTGTTCATTTACATCATATATACACAGGATTTGAAAATAAGAATATTTTGAGAAACATTTATCATAAGCATAACATGGTACTTTGGACTTTGTGTTTATTGCAGTTTGTATTTTGGGATTTTATGAAAATAAATAATAACAATTTAACAACTTTTGCATTTTATTTTTTACTGGTGGAGCTACTCATCACGGAAGTCCCTTCTTTGTCACTGAAGTCACATACATCAAACACTCTATAAAAAAGAACATGACTTAATCTTGATAGGTTGCCTCATTTAGACATCTTCAAACCTCCGTGTAGCCAATTTTCGTCGATATTTAGGGGTGTGGGTAGGCAAAGATAAAGTTAAATTTAATTTAAAAAGTGTCGTCCAATTCCGCTTGGTAGCGAATTTCATGATTGCCTATACTATTATCAGTAATAATTTTAATTTCCAATGAATGTTTATGTGTAATACCTTTCGGTTGTATGCGTGGCCTTCTGCCCCACATATCTAGGAGTGATTTTTGCGTTTTACTTCGTTTCATGATTCTTTCTAGCGGACACACAGCGTGCGCACTCTGACGGATATGTCGATGTCATGACTGGCAGAAACATTATCCTGCATTAGTCCCTGAATCTGCTTGCAACAAACATCACAAGACAAGCACTTACATGGAACCCCTCCCCAGGGAAGAGAAGAATAGGAAGGCCGAGAAACAAAGAGAAAATGGCCACAAACAGACAATTGTGGATGACAATGATCGATAGCATTTGTAAGTATTCAAAAAGATCACAGACTGTCCACCAAAACTAATAATTATACATGCACGACAACATTATTAATGTTATTATGTGGAGCACAGTAGTGTAGTTGTAAGAGCTCCGCACTCTCGAGTGAGAGAATGCGGGTTCGAATCCTATGCGGCAGTGTCGAACCTTGGGCAAGTTTGCTTATTCTTGCGCTCTGCCAACAATAACATGTTAACAGTCCTGCGGATTCATGTCAAAGCTGGGGACAGTTCGTTTACTGTAGCTGCGGTGACTTTGTGGAACACACGCCTAATGACATTGAAACGTCTGATTGTCTCTATTTTCAAGGCACGCTTAAAGATTCAATTTTTTGACTCTCGTTCTTGTCCAATGTGGCATAGTTTAGTCTCTGCATTGATTAGTTTTATATCTCTTATGTATTAATTAACCTATTTATATATTTATTTTATACCTTTATTACCTTTAATATTATGGGCTATTATATACACATTTTCACAGTACTATATCCATGTGTAAATACACTGACGTACCTTAAATATACATGCAGTAATTATACATTGATGATTCACATTCATGTTTTTCCAGAATACTCAAAAACCTTTTCAGCAGTACTGCCCTACCTTGGCTGTGTTCTGCTTGGGGCTCCTTGTGTCCGTGTTCTGCAATTTTGCAGCTATTATTTCCATCAGCTTCTTCTCCACCAGTGCCTTCAACTTGGCTTTCTCATCACCAATGTATTCTTTTTGTCCAATGTGCGTCAGATACCGCTCGCGAATACTGCGATGTGTCAACTTACTACAAGGTAAAAAAGTACGGCGTAGAAAAGGTTAAGTTCTCATACAGCTGGCAGCCGTTCCAGGCCGTGACATTAAGGCTTTGTATCCAGTGGCCCAAGGGGAAGTAGATTTGAAGAGTTACTTGCCCACTCAGATGTTACTTGCCTGAATTTTGAGAAAAAAATGCTGATGCCAAGGTGCCCATCGCTTCATAAAAAGAACACCAGGGTTCGCTAGGAGCGATAACATGAATGCAGTCTTTTCCAAAGAGCTCTGTTATTTGTATATATATCCGTGTACAAAATTAAGATTACGACTACAAGAAGTGAGAAAGCAAAGTTAAATTAAGAGTTTTAATCGTGGTGCCAATCTGCTGAGTTGGCTGACTTGGCTCCTTTTACATTGATTAATTACCTTAATGTAGATTATTACTATCATTACTATTATTACACCATATTGTACAATTGGATGAATAAACAACTCTCTCTGTCTGCTGCTATTAATGCAACATCTGAGGTGTCATTCACAATAAACAATCTTAGCACATTTATTTACACAACTTATTACACGAAAAAAAATTAAACTGGCAGTGTTGTGTCAATTCTGTATGCATATCACAGTGCCATAATAAAGTCAGTTTAAATTCCAAGAATTCTGTAAAACTAAAACATAAAAAATTACAATGTGACATTATATAAGCCTATTATCAGCTCGTATAGTATCAAAATACACTTTGTATTTTTAATATTGACAATTGACTCATCCACTGACACTTTCCATGAATATTTTATTGTGTATTGACACTGATGTCACTGTCAGTGAAGACAAACTCACAAAGTTGACAAGTACCCCAGTGTTTAATAAGTGGCATGTATTTTCTGGGGTGAGTGGGTAGCCTTGACATTTTAGCTGGCTATCATCAGCACATCAAAAGCAGTTTTTGGTTTTGGTTGTTCCCGAGGCTCATATTGCCAGGATCACGCGTACATGATACCATGTTAAATTTGCATCTGAACGCGGAAACCATGTGTTTCACTTTATGATTGGGCATGTAAACAACGCCTCTATCAGCAACAATGTGAATGCTGTCTAGGGCCCTTGCTCTTGTTACACCAAGCCTGTATTACAAGATCCACAGCTGCAGCCACGGCCTTTTATAATGCTATCAAATGTTTGACACTATAACAAATTTCCTTGATGTCTTTCCATTGTGCACTAACATTTTACATGCAGACGACAGTTGAGATTGACTGTCATCTTGCCATCCTGAGTCAACGTGTAACAAGACCGCTTATTGTGTGTCCTGTCGACTGGTGAATAACTAATGACCCTCACCATTCGCAAATCACACGGGCGGACACAAATGAGTTTGGCAGTGCACACATGTCATCGTACATGCATGTAGTAGTCGCCGTTGTTTAATTAGTTATAACAAAAATGTAACAAAACGAACATTGATTTAAAATTTTATTATATATCAAATAAAAAGAGTAGGCTTTAGGGTCATCCTGTTTTTCTAGGTAGGGTTGGGTTACTGGAAACACGACGTTGGTCAATCGAATTGAAACCAGTGGTCCGTCGGGTCTGTAAAATATGAGAACTGGTGGCCCGAACTGGCCTGACAGCTTCAAAAAAGGCACCGGGCCAATGGGCTAGTGTTAATATTGAGGCCTGCATTCCCTAGGTCTGTTAATAGTACTTTAAATAATTGTCAACCGCAAGCAGACCTGTTCCATTGAACACCACTTTGATTTTTCTGCAATTACTGCATGATGACTATTCCTTCATTTATATTATAGCTATAGGGATGGTGAGGAACGAGACGATGGGGGAGAAGGAGAGAGACACATGTACGCACTATTTGAATTTGATGTATAAATGTGAAATTAAACACATATCAACATTACAAAAAAATGGGCCAAGAGGCACTGAAGTCCTTTGGACTGTATGTGACCCAGGCTGTCCAAATGAGTGATAAGTCAGATAATTGTAACATTGTTTTCTTACATTCTTATAAAGGTTGGGTAGGGTGCTTTACAGTTTTTACACGGTTTCAAAAATTATGACTGCTACAAAAAGTGGCAAAATTATGGAGCATTGAACGTGAAAATGAAGAAAACGGCTGTTGAAGTTTTACATTATATATGCAAATGAATTGCATGGAATTATGACATGCATGACATTCAAATTTGGCACACAGTATGTATGTTATGTTGCAATGATACACTGGAAGTATAAAAACTTATCAAGTTATGCCAAATTATGTCTTTATGTGTAAACAAAATGATAACCCAACATGACTATTAAGGTTTTGTATATGCACATGGATAGCATGGAAATATTGAGTGTATGACATTCAAAGTTGGCTTATAGTATGCATGTTATTAACGTATAGTGCCATGATACACTATAAACTTGGTGCTTAGCTAATTATATAATTATACCTGTAATGGTACAAAAGGTGTATTACATCAGAATGTCTCACCCCAGTGCCTACAATGCCTGAATCCCAGACCAGGCCACACCAAGACTGACCAACAATAAAACACTAAACTATGGCCATGAGTGACCACTCCAGCCAGTAGCTCACTGACCACACACTGACCTAAATTCAGTGCCAGGCTAGCCACCCCAGTGATTAGAGATAGGGCAATATCCAGTTATAAATAGAGATCAGTAAAGGAGGCTTACAGCAGTAGGAAAATACTAGGAAAATTTTGCATTTTGGGGAGCCCTGAGGTGCCCTTAAAATGATTCAATCAAATACAGATTTCTTGTATATAGTCGCAGTACCCTAAGATATATCTATGCAAAATTAAAGAAAAAGTTGCTGAAGAGTTTTTGAAAAAATAGGTAAAATGTGAAAATGTACCAGTTTTAGTTATACAGATTTCTCGTGCATAGTGGCTGTACCCTAAGATATGTCTGTTTATACAAAATTAGAGAAAAGTTTCTGAACGGTTTCCGAGATATGGCAGTTAACAGTGCACGGCAGACGCAGAGTGATGACATAAGTCCGTTGGACCTTCGGCCCAAAGGACTAAAATGGCAATGATAATGTTTACATCAGATGATATGCGCTTAAAGGAAATAAAAATAAGGCATTAGCTAAATTCCTTTTTCCATGTATACACAAAGTTTAACATTGTATGTAACATTTGACAACATTAAACAAATACAGAAAAATACATCTGTAGCATAAATTCGATTTTAAGCCCATCTGTGAAGCGATTCCCGCGGAAAATGACATTTTAATGAGCTAGGCGATCACGTGGTATCGTGACGTCACTTATGACACACACTCGCATCAGGCCGACCCTTTCCATGCATTCAGAGCATGTTTACAAGGATAGCTTTTGGGTCGAAACGAGCATCAGAACGAGTTATTGTGCAATATCCCGACATAATACAAACACTAGTCATCATAGAGGAACAAACAGTTATCTTACGGATCCACATGAATCAAATTTTATTCAAAACAACGAATGCGAATGGGCCTACAAGTCGACTAGGTTTCGCCGAGCTTGGGCTCGTTTTCAGAATAATTATATCGAATGCAACCAACGGGAGATAATCTACACCAATAAACATACATAGCAAACATATATTGTATCCAGCTACATAAAGTAACGTGTATAATCTCATAATAGCACTAGAATATCAATATATGAAGGAGTTGTACAATTTATCATAACAACTTAAATCAGTCAGACAGTTTCCGTTGGTCCCGCTAGCTCAGTGGGTAGGCGTGTTGGTTACTTGTCATTTGTTTTAGAATCGGGCGACGCCGGTTCAATCCTGACAGCATGCAAACCTTTGATTTTCTTTACACTTTTTTGTTTATGTTTTCACGATGTAATATAAACAAAATAATTTTATACTATAATGCACTGTTTCTAAATATTTTTTTATTTTTGTAGTAATTATTTATTCGCCACAAAAATGAAAATATGGTCATTATATATAACGATGTTTCTAAATTGTATTTATCCAGACAGATCTCAATCTGTTTTCACATATATAATTACAATATATTACCGTACAATATATTTACAATTAATAAATTATATGTCCATTACATTACATTTGTTTGGATAAATAAAATTTAGAAACATCGTTATATAATGACCATATTTTCATTTTTGTGGCCCATAAATAGTTAGTACAAAAATAAAAATTATTTACAAACAATGCATTACAGTATAAAATGATTTTGTTTATATTACTTTGTGAAAACATAAACAAAAAAGTGTATATAAAATCAAAGGTTTGCATGCTGTCAGGATTGAACCGGCGTCGCCCGATTCTAAAATAAATGACAAGTAACCAACGTGCCTACCCACTGAGCTAGCGGGACCAACGGAAGCTCTCTGACTGATAAATTGTACAACTCCTTCATATATCGATATTCTAGTGATATTATGAGATTATACACGTTATTTTATGTAGCTGGATACAATATATGTTTGCTATGTATGTTTATTGGTGTAGATTATCTCCCGTTGGTTGCATTCGATATAATTATTCTGAAAACGAGCCCAAGCTCAGCGAAACCTAGTCGACTTGTAGGCCCATTCGCTGTTTTGAATCAAATTCGATTCGTGTGGAACCGTAAGATAACTGCTTGTTCCTCTATGATGACTAGTGTTTGTATTACGTTGGAATATTGCACAATAACTCATTCTGACGCTCGTTTCGACCCAAAAGCTATACTTGTAAACATGCTCTGAATGCATGGAAAGGGTCGGCTTGATGCGAGTTTGAGTCATAAGTGACGTCACATCTCGGCATCCCAAAAAGCGCGCCAAAAAATATGCATATTTGAAAATGTCCGGATGCACACCATAAAATGTGGAATTTCTAATTCATTGAATTTTTTGGATTTTTTTGGCTTGGTGGAAATAGATAACAGGATGTAATATAACATTAATTCAAGCAATAAATGTTTTTATTCCCTTTAAAGTGGTTATGAAGATCTAACCTGCCTCCATTTATTCTACCTTTTAGTATCTCATACATGTTAATTTTCAGAAATGCCAATGCTGGAGATTTAAATATGTAAATCGCAGTCTTGGAAAAACAGGGATTTATTAATTTTTAGAAATGCCAATGCTAGAGATTTATATATGTAAATCGCAGGGTCTCGGAAAAACTGGGATCTATACGTAAATCCGAGTCTCATAAAATTAGTGATTTATATATAAATCGGAAGGTCTAAGAGAACAATATATTACAAAAAGAATACTTTCCATGACAGTAACAACCATGTTTTATTATCGCCAATCACTGACAGTTTAGATGACACAAAAGCACACATATATTCACAAATAACTCATCAGATCTAGACATCTGGCACAAAAGAATAACAGAGCATGCACACGTCTATAATTTATAAAAACCCACCCACATATATCACAAATCTACCACAAAAGAAACGGCCATGTCGATCTCACACAGAGCATGCACAACAGACACAAGCCTACACATTCACTGGTGATTCTTCACATAATCCCATCGCTAGGCGCTAACGGCTTTTAAGCATTAGTGAGAGTCTCCCGACATATACTAACTTTTGTTATAATGTTAAATTTTGTGTTGCATTGATGATCGAGTGCTGTTGTTCTAGTTGTTCTAATTGTTTCCAGCACTTGGCAACGTTCTATTAACTGACTAGTCTGTATTATTGTGGTTACAATGTAATGAGGTCTCATTCAACTAGTCAGCCTTTTTCAGAACATTATCGCCAACCGACTTTATAAGTTTATATGCTGGCACTGAAGGTGGTCACTGCCAGGGTGCTTGTCGTCCTCAGTGACAGTGGTTCTTTTATGTCCCAAATTGAGATGGGACCGACATTAACGTGATCTCCGAGTCACAAGGGATACCCATTCAGATTTAACAAGATTGCCACCCAGAGAATTAACTCTAGGTGGCAGGTGGACAAGGAAGCCCTTTGGCTTATCGAGAGTCCGACCCTTTTATCTATGTGTATCCCGCCTGTCTGAGGTATGTGTCGATTTTATTTTTAAACATATTCACGCTACTAGCACCCACACAATCAGCAGATAATCTGTTCCATTCATTTACAGTCCTTTGTGAAAAAGAAAACTTTCTTATATCTAATCTACTCTGCTCCTTTGCTAATGTAACTTCATGTCCTCTAGTCCTTCTATCTTTCTTAACTGAAAAAAAAAAAATTCTATCAATATTTTCATAACCATTCAATATTTTAAACACTTCTATCTGATCTCCTCTCATTCTCCTGGTCTCTAGTGTTGTTAAACCGCATTTTTAGGCGTATTTCGTAACTAAGATCCCTCAGTTTTGGTATCATTTTAGTTGCTCTCCTCTGCACTCTTTCTAGCATATCTATGTCCTTCCTGCGATATGGCCTCCACACTTGAATACAATATTCTAAATGAGGCCTAACTATTGTTTTGTACAGCGGTATTATTAGCTCTTTTTCCTTATACATTATGTTTCGCCTAATTAATCCAAGAATTTGATTTCCCTTTGAAGCTGCAATTCCGCACTGCTCTGAAACCTTCATATCACATATGGTTAACCCTAAGTCCTTTTCTTTTACAGTAGTACTTAGTACAGTACCCCCCATTGTATATTCTACCTCTTCGTTCCCATGTCCTGTGTGGAGGTATTTACATTTCCCAAAATTGAATAGCATTTGCCACTTTTCAGACCATTTGATCAACTTGTCAAGATCATCTTGTAAATGCTGTCTATCTCCATCACTTTTAATCCTTCTAAACACTTTTGTATCATCCGCAAATTTCAACACCTTGCTTGTTATTTCATCATCCAAATCGTTGATATATATTAAGAATAATATAGGTCCTAATACTGATCCCTGTGGTACCCCACTCAATACCGATTTCCAGTTTGAAGCCTCCCCATCAACTACTACACGTTGTCTTCTGTCAATCAGCCATTGTTCTATCCAGTTTATTATACCATTTCCTATGCCATGGGCCTTTAGTTTCAGCAGTAATCTTTGAAGTTTGATGTGGTACTTTGTCGAAAGCTTTTTGAAAATCTAAGTAGACGATATCTACCGGTGATCCCTCATCTACCCACTTAGTGATGTCTTCCAAAAAACATAACATATTTGTTAAGCATGACCTCGTTTTAAAAAACCATGTTGAGATGGGTTTATCAAGTTTTGTTTAACAAGAAAATCCACCATGTGATCTTTAATTAGTCTTTCTAATAATTCCCAAATGTTGAGAGCCAGGTTTTTATACATAATGATAATAGTAATATGATGCCTGCCCGATCGAACTCAGAGCGCTGGCTTGCTAGGCGGATGTGCTAACCACAACATTAGCCGCGATTCATCACCACTACACAACTCACAAGACAAGCTGCGCTCCATTTTATAGGTGTAGTAGATACAAAATGTGAAATTTGGCGACTGTAGGTTACTAATATCGTGTTTTTTTCCGAGGTGCAGGCGTAAACTGCAAAGCCAAAAGGGGTTTGACTAAAACGCGCACGACCGCAAAATAACGATGCTCGATTAGATGATGGGCGATAATATGCTACTATCATGTTTATGCAGGTGTTGCGTTTTAATTGTTGTAAATTTCGAGAGTTCGGCCTGCTTCTACTCTAGTAATTGTGCTCATATATTTACCTTAGATCAGTCGTTGACTTGAACAGATTATTGACAAATTTCTCCATCGCAGCAACTAAAAATTGACATCCCTCGTAACCCTCGTAATCGTTCGTGATTGCCGCCGAAATTCGCAAGCTTCTAAACAGCCAGTTGGGGATCGTTTCAGATATCATAACGATGAAATAATAAATATAGCGCATGCAAAGCAAAACATTTCTGGTTGTGGGTCAATATTTGTGACCCTCCACGCAAAATCGGGTATTACACATTTCCCAAAATTGAAAAACATTTGCCATTTTTTAGACCATTTGAGTCATTTGACTAACTTAATTGGCTAGATCATAATTGTAAAGTGTGTTTATCTGCATCTGTTTTATTATAGCTCTTCTGAACACTTTTGTGTCGTCTGTGAATTTCAGTTCTTTGCTAGATTTGCTAAATTATATATATATATATATATATATATATATATATATAGGTCCCAACACTGCCCCTTGTAGCACTCCACTCAAAATTGGTTTCCAGTTTGAAATCTCCCCCTTTACTATTACTCTGTCTTCTGATCACACCACCCAGCTAACACGTAACGTTTTCACTACGTTGCTGGAATGTTGTCAGAAATAACGTTGTGGCAACGTTGTGGCAACGTTTTTGTTATGGTCCATCTTCCACATTTATCAGAATGTTTCTGTATAACGTTGCAAAAACGTTTTATTAAAACGTTTCAGTCCAACGTTTTCTAAACGTTGTTATGAAACGTTATCCATATGTTGTGGGAATGTTCTTCAAAAACGTCTCAGGGAAAACGTTTTTAAAACGTTTAAACTTGGTAATTTTTTTTAAATCCACAAGTTTAATGAAAAATAAATAGTTAATTTCATGCAACATTTTTATGGCCCATCTTCCTCATTAATATAAACATATTTATGATCAATGTTGCAAAAACGTTTTTAAAACATTTTTTTAAATATCAATTATAACGTTGCAAAAACGTTTTAAAAACTTTGTTTAATGTTTCAGTTATAAAGTACTTTGCAAAATGCTTTTAAAATAAATTCTGACCCCACAAAGACTGGTCCAAACAAGTTTGACCCCTCCTTGAAATTTAACCCCCCCCCAGGAAATGTTATATCTAGAACTAAAGTAGGTCAGTGAGACACCTGAACACACAGAAGGGGTAAAAAAAACCACCACATCAGAGCTAGGGGTCCAAAAATGAATGTTTAACACCCCTTCCCACCGCAGCCAGCACGCCACTCGCGGCCCGCGGGCGGATCTGAGCGGCTGGCAGGCGGAGGAATGCGCCGGACGTTTGCCGATAACAGCCCGCTTGATGCCAGCCGCGCATGAGGCGATCCCGTTAGCGGGAGGTGATTTATCAGTCCTCGGACCGAGGGAGGCCGGAGCACTAATATGTGATGTTCCTTACATCTATTACGTGCATCAAGTTTCACAAGCAAGATAATGTTTCCCGCGCAGTAACGCACCGCGCGGGAAGTGTAATCTAAACGAAACTAAAATTCGTTCTACTTGTGTTCTTACATTTACAAACAGAGCTCCACAATATATAATGCATTTTATTGTAAACTAGGCATGTTGAATTTATATAAAAGCATAAAAATTGTAAATATTATTATTAATTTTTTACTGCGAATCTACGTCGTCCATATTTGAACACTCAGCTAATTTTTACAGTTACGTGCGCAACTAACTATCCACAAGACAAGGTACATCTTTAGAAATTAAATTGTGAATATTTGGTACATATGAAATATAGTAATTTTGGCATGTTTCCGTAAGCACACATTTCGATTATTTTCTGCCAAATCCCTGCTAGCATCGTAACATTGTTTACGCGTCATGGCCATGGCCTGGGGACATGATCATGATGGATGATGGAGCTTTTTCATGCACTATAGACAGTCTCGATCAATGTACCTCGACCAACAATATTTATATTTGTTGCTAATAATTAATTTATCAGAACATAATTAGGCGCGCCCATAATTACATTGTTATACACATAATTTTTATATCATTATAATCTGTGAAATCTTCTATTAATTAATAGTAGTCTGCCCGGTCTCACTCTCTCAGTTGTTTCGGGTTTGGCATTCGATCGTTCACAATCATCTTTGCCTTTATTTGCGTCCCCTAACTTCGGGAATTGTCCAGTTCTGCAGGCAACTTGGTGGTGTGTTTTGATATCTCGGACATAGGTCATTGATTAGGACTATTTAGAGTACCGGTAGTCATAGTATGGCTATTCATGCCTATTGTGCTGGGACTTGTATGTAATTGTCATTGTTTAACTGAAGTCTGCAGTGATAACAAAACCAGTGGCAGTGACAAGTGTAAATTCGGCCTAAATTAAAGGCTTTTTGGCACTTTGCAGCCCATTTTTGTTAATCAGAAATGTCTGAGGACGAAGAGAAGGAGCTAGGATTAAGGTCACAGTTGATGAACATTTTAAGGGATAAAGATTATGTTCATTCGTTTTCAAAAGAGTGCATAAAATAAAACATCAGAACAAAGTGGTAGTTGTAATATTTTGTTAATTCCAGAATGGATGAAGGCAGAAAGAAGAAGTATGACTATAACAGAAAGTGGAAAAAGAGGAAGCGATCGATCTCCGCTGTAGTAAATCAAAATTTACACATATATAGCGATGATGAAAGTGACCAGGATCAAGCATCTGCAGGCAACAGTCTAAATTCAAACTTCACAGGATTTGATAGTAATCACTATGACGATAATTTTGAAGAATCAAACAGCATCTCCCAATGCAATACACAGCCAGACAGTGATAATGAGAATGGAGATTGGAACTTGGATTGCATTGATCAACATTCCACCCTGTTTTCTGACTCAGAATCAGATGATGGAATCGGACAACACTCTGATGTATTACTGGAAGAAGGTGTAGCCTCCTGGGTGAATGAATTCCAAGTAAAACACAATGCAACTGATGCTCTCCTGAAATTGTTGAAGTCACATGGTCATGATAGCTTGCCAGCAACAGCTAGAACATTACTAAAGACTACAAAACATGTACCAACACAATTAAAATCTGGAATGGAATATATATATTTAGGTGTGAAAGAACAACTGCTGACAAAGTTGGACAGTTACTCTGGAAACTAGAAGAAATATTCAAGAACTAGAAATTTCTATCAACGTAGATGGTGTGCCCTTGTTTAAAAGTACGAAATATTCAACTTGGCCAGTTTTATGTGCCATTCACCTGAATCCAGTAACAGTGTTTCCAGTGGCACTCACATATGGACAAACTAAACCAAGCAACTTAGATTTTTTCCAAGATACAATTCGAGACTTAAATGAAGTCCTGAACAATGGTTTGGAGTGTGATTACAGGATAATCCCAGTCAAGCTAAGGTGTGTTGTTTGTGATGCACCTGCAAAGTCACTAGTAAAGGTGACCAAATTATATTCTGGCTACTTTGGCTGTGACAAATGTGACCAGAAAGGTGTGTGGTTAGGTAGGATGACCTATCAAGAAATTAACTTTGATCATCGGACGGATCATTCATTTAGAAATCAGGTTCAAGTGGGACACCATCATGGTGTGTCTCTCTTTTGCGATCTACAAATGAATATGGGTAAGCAATTCCCCCTTGATTACATGCACCAGGCATGCCTTGGAGTTCAGAAACGGATTATTCTGCTCTGGAAGAAAGGACCAAAGTCTGTAAGAATGTCTGCCCAGAAAATTGCTCAAATAAACACACGGCTAATGGAGCTACAATGTTCTGTTCCAAGCATCTTTGCACGCAAACCAAGATCAAATTGAGAAAGGGAGACTGTGTTCAGTGGACCATATCTTTAAAAGTTTTGTAAAAAAAATTAATTAGAGCTGATATGTTTTACACAATTGTTTATGATTTAAAGAGTACTTGATCAGCCATGGCCAACTGATAAATAATTGATTCCAGCATACATGAAACTCTCCTACATCAGGTATAGTGGTAATTCAGATGGAAGGACCAGTATTATATTTTATGTAAATAGCCATTGCAGCTTTCATTTCTGATGAACACTTGGGGGGATGCAATTTTGAAAGATATGGTCCACTGAACACACTGTTTCCCTTTTTGTGGAACACACTGTACATGTACTTGCACTGTCTAACAATGTGTAAATTATATGAAGTGACACCTCACACTATTAAAAAATTGCAGAATCTAATTCTGCTCTCTTAATATTGCTGTTGTAGATGCCTGTCAAAGAATTTGTTGTGGTAGAGTTTGATGGTGAGAAATCTGTGGCAGTGGCCCATCGGTCAAGGCTCTCGAAGGTGGTACCTACCGGTGTAAGTCAAATCTGTTTCATGTGGATATTAGTAGAGCTCTGGACAAGTACACGGTATTACTATAACATCGGTTCGATGGCTTCGATATTAGAACCGGTATTCCATTCTTGTCCATTCGATATTAATTTTGATACGTTTTCAGGCCGTAATACTTTAAAAGTGCATGAAGTCTACATCTTTTATGGTAGGCAGTGTTGAAAAGTTGATCGTCATTTTTTTCTGACATGGGAAGTACATGTTTCCGCTCTTTTGCATGGGCACAAGATTCTCACAACGCACAAGATTTCCTGCTGAAGAAGACGAGAAGCCATTTTTATAGGGATTTGATAGATATTACATATAGTTTATTCTTACCATGTAGCTTAACCTAAATATAGGCTCGTGATGTACAGTATTCAGCTGATGGTATTCAATTTGACTGTTGTAGATTCATATTCTGATATAAATAAACGTTGAAATTGATAGAAAATATTCTGATAAACTACTTTCATGTTGCCATCGCCTAACTTGCTGCACTTGAGTTGTAGATTGTTGAATCAACATTTTAACAACTATGCCCAAAAATCTATTTTACTGTTGCATGTTTTGTGTATTTTCAGGAACTCATTTGCTTCTTTCCAAAGCATGATGCAGCAAAGCGTGCAAAGTCCTTGGAAATCCCAGACAAGAAGAACTGGAAACCTTATGAAGTCAGGATACTTAGTTCAGCGGGCAAGGGAGTGGTCATAGGATGCAGTTTCACTTAAAAGTATGTAGGGGAGACAAGAACATAATTTGAAATCTATGGAGGGTGTCAAGTAATGTGAAATGTGGAGGTCAAGAACAATATATACATTGTTGATAAGGAATGTAAGATGGTGGGGTAGGTAGGTTTAAATACTTCTAAGTTTGAAAGAGTGGGGGATCTTCCTGTGCCCCTCACTTACATATTTCTTAAGTGGAACTGCCTTAAAATAGCTAAACATGATATCTGTGTCACATCCATCACACCATTCTGGAGACTATTCAGAAATCATTATGGGGAAGGAGGGAGGAGTGGACGTTTTGAATTGGCCAAAACTCAGCACACCTGTGATAATTTCTAAGTGGTTCCCAAGTTCATAGAAAAGTGATTGAGGTTTGTCTAAGGAATTTATAAAGTGAATATATAAATGAAAATAAAGAAACTATTTTGTCAGTTCATGTTTACTTAGTAAATGTTTAAGTTAAATAGTATGATAGATATTCTAATTTGATAAGGATAGAAAAATCTTAATTGGCTGAAATCAGTTTTCTGTACATGTAACTTTGTAATTTGTATACCTTTGCACATTAATCTAGATACGTACGTCAAGGCACATGAGCATCTGAAAAGGGCAGAAGATACATCAAATATCGAGAGTGGGACAGAGGAAGAGATTGGTGGGAGACAGACGAAGAGACCTGCACGCTATGACAGCGCCAATGATCATGGTAAGTAGAATAGCAAGGGTGGTTTCTTTTAAAAATAGGGAGGGTGCAAATAGTTTTGTCTCAATGGTATAGGTAGGTGGTAGTACTCCAATTACAGTGACTAACCTAAGTTGAAGGCAGCACAATGTCCAATTTAGCATATTGACCCAGTAAAATGGGTTTCATCATTAGTTTGGTTAAAACCATAAAGGACTGCTCTGCATTTTATATATATATATATGTGTGGTTATTTCGTGTTTATTACTGTTTATAGATGAAAGTGATGACAGCGAAGAAGAGAGGCCTCAGAAAAAGAAAAAGATGCAAGCAGTTTCTTTGCCAGCTGCACCTGCATATGTGACACCATCATCATCTACTTATCGAACCACATGTAAGGTTTCAATCCTTTGTTAATCCAGTTATTATTGTCAGTTATTATTGTAATTCAAAACCAAAATGTCCTAGAAAATGTAGTTTGGTTTGATAAATATATTTGACATGTGGGAACATTCAGAGGTGTGAAACTCTATGAACAAAGATGCAGATGAACATGAAACAAAAGATAAATATGGGTATTCCTATCTTTTTAGGTTCTACCAATAATAAGAGAATACTTTCACCCATGGGAATTGGAACATATTCAACTGTACGGAACAGAACTCTAACAAGGAACAAGACAACCTCACCTTGGTCGCCTGTATCCTCAGTCAGCACAGAGACTGAAAGGGGACAATCATCCTCAACCCCTTTACCCCTCCCCAAACTGAATTATGTTATCACCCCCTCCCAGCAATTTAAATAGACTTCCAGCCTGTGACCTCCTTACATTTTTTTTCTTAAACAGCCATAAGCTTTTTGTTGTTGCAACCTTGTAAGTGGAGTAAGAAGGGGCATGGTAGACCTCTACAGACTCGGGCTAATCTGATGTTAAAAGGGAATATTTTGTACATAAGTATGTTCCTATAAAGTATGTACGGCACTTCGTAGCAATAAGGGGGTAGTAAAACATTTAAAGAGGGTTGACAGTTTAAATCGGGCAGGTAAAATAATTTATATCTGGGGTGGTTAACATAATTTATATGGGAGGGACAAAAAGTGTTTACATGAGTTAAATTTTAATGTAGGGTGTGCGACATATTTTAATTGGGAGTGGGCATGACATTTTAACTGAAATATTTCAACGTGGGGGTGGGGTGGAGATAAAAAATGGTACATTTATTTCTGGAACACCCATGAATTTAAAACAGTATTAAACATAGGAACATAAATATTGGTACATGTACTAATTAATATGTACTAATGTACGTATGATTATTGAAACAGGCTTTCAGTTTCGAGTTCTAATGAAACTGGACAAGATAATTCAAAATCAGAGTGAGGAGATAACACTTCTGAAGAAGTTAGTCATCACAACTGGGGCGGTAAATGTCGATGGCAATGAAGATGTCTTGCCAGCGCCTGTGGATGGGGAGGAGCAGCTGCTTGCGCTCTGCGAAAAGGTCACCAAGGAACAGCTGTTCCGAAAACAACTGGTGTGCAATCACTTTAATATATTATATGATAGTCTGTGCAACTATAATATTGTTTAGTAGGTGGTACTGTGGGTCATGTGATTAGGGTGGTGAAATTTGATTGAATGTTCCAATTTTAGTGAAGAAAATACTTTTACTGTATATTATATTTATAGAAACCCAAAAGGGTTAGCTCGGTCTAGTGCCACCTACTAAATAAAATAGCTAAAAATAGTTACATATATAAACTATCATCAACAAAACAGAATTACAAATACTGGTAGTATTACATATTAAACAAACATCTGCATGATTTACACATTTTTATATTTGAATATTAAACTTGGCTAGATTGCTTTCTTTAAATATTTCATTGAATCTTTGAAAAACATTACAAAGATTGCTGACAGTTACATTTACCAGTATATTTACATTTATATTTGTTCTTCCTCAGCTTGCCTACCTCACATCCCTGGGGGCAGTAAACTTGGGGACCAGTGTCCGCACCATGCTAAGGAAGGTGGGGACAAATTCACTTGAAGAAGAAGTTTGCTGATATGTCTATCTGCAATCTTGTGATTAGTAAGTATTATATAGCAACATAAATCGGGGAAATACTCGGCAGCTGAAAAAATTCAATATAAATATGTTTTGGCATTGGAGCAAATGTTTCTCAACTTTAAAGCAGGGGATGGTGACAGGTTAAAGATATAAATCTTAGGACAGGATTTGAATAAGTTTGTAGATTAAACTATTTTATAACAAATTATATGTATATTATGTAGACTACCCTACAATATTTCATATATTAAATAAAATTTTGTTATCTTTTATTTTAGGGGCATGTCTGAAGAACCATCCCAGGGCGAAGATTGGGGATGTAGAGTTGGAGATTGGGGAGACGTTAAAGCACGCACCCAACAAAGTGGGAGGAAAGAACAAGGTGAGAGAAACTTGGATACAAACACAAGTGTTGGTGTATGTTACATGGTGAAAAGCATGTTTTAAGGTGTGACACTAGAAAACACCTCCATTTATGGGGGTCATCATCATTATTTATGGAATGGGGGGGCAACAATTTAGGGAAATAAGATAATGTGAATTTTATCACCCCCATCGGATGCCCCGGGTATCTTTCACCCCCCCATTGAACACACACAATATCTTTTACACACCGCACCCCCCTTCCTGTCAGACATGTGAGCTTGATTTTCTGATTTGCATCATAATGACCAAATCACTGGCATTGATATTTGGATTTATAAAACTACTATTGACGTATTTATTAGTTAATAGGATCAGAAAATATACTTAAACTTATAAATTTTGTATAAATGTTGATTTAATGGTTGTGGAAGTATGAATGTTTTGTTAAGCTGAGAAAGATGGTATGTAGCGCCAAACATTTTAGTAAAAATTGTCTCATTTATGGTATAATATGCTGTTTTTGACCACTAATAACAAGTTGATTTTTACCCACTACCGACAAGTTGATTGTTATCACCCCCTTCCACCCATCAGAGGTTGCATGATTTCTTTCATCTCCCCCTTCCGGAAATAATGATGGCCCCCTTAGTATAAATATCCCCACTGTCTTTGATTTTACATAGTCAAATTTAAAGGTCACATTATGTGTCGGAAAGTACAACCCCAAAATTACCACGTGTGATTTATCAGAACACACCTATACTTGTGATGCTCCCTGGGGCGTCACATTGGACAGGTGCATTAAAAATATTACAGCATTAGGAGCTGTTCCAGAATTTCTGATTTGGGGGTGGGGTGGAAGATTTGATATGGAGAACCTATCAAAAGTTATTACCCCCTTGAATTTTTGTCAAAAGTTAATACCCCTTGTAAACAAGTATTACCCCTCTCATCCCCAGTCAGAAATTCTGAACAGCCCCTAACAGAGATGATCAATTATTAATGTTTTTGAGCTACTAAAGTTGAACATTTTTGAAAATTAGTATTAATTAACTCCCGCTAATCTATGGAAACTTTGTGATCCTGTTTCAGAAGGCAGCTGCAGGGAATGCTAGTGCAACAGAGCCAAGTCAGATGCCTTCGATGGACTTGACTTCAGATGAAGATGACATTTAAATTGATACCTGTGTAATAAAAACAGATTAAATGTTATAAAAAAGCTTTATATTCTGTTCTTATCGACATCATATTATGACCCCTTCATATTGTGGGAATGTTGCTGGAAGGTTGTGGGAATGTTGTAGGAAGGTTGTGGGAATGTTGCTGGAAAGTTGTGGGAATGTTGTAGGAAGGTTGTGGGAATCTTATGCATAACGTTTTGATAAAACGTTGTGGCAACGTAACTGGGACCATCCGTTTGAACGTTGCTGCAACGTTTTGTCAAAACGTTGCCACAACCAAAGTGTAACGTTGCTGCAACGTTATTTTGTTAGCTGGGCATCCCCTATACCATGTGCTTTAAGTTTAACAATCTTTGATATGGTAGCTAGGTACTTGAGCAAATGCTTTCTAAAAATCTAAGTAGACAACATCCACTGTATCTCATAATCTAATCTTTCAGTTTAAACTTGATTTAAAAATTCCTCGACACTAATAAACACAAACTAATAAATCAGTGCATTTACAAACCCACACATTAAACAAAAGTATAGAAGGTATACGTCAAAGTGGCTTAGTTTCTCGAAACACATGCATGCACGCACACTCACTTAAACACATGCACACGCCCACGCACACATACGTGTAACCGGTAGTTGTTGAACTCCACACATAGTGAAGATTTGTATATAAACTTTATTGTTGTGGTAATAATTGCATGACACCTACATGGCATAACACAAATACAAACTAGTGTTGCATACAGTAACCAAATTATCAAAACTTTGGCAAGGCAACATACAGATATATGCAAGTGTTTATGAAGTGACTTCGGCTACTTCATAAACAGTTAATATGCTACAGGCAACACTGTACAACTAATTACATTGTGTTAAACTAACATGCAATGTGTTTCAACACCACTATGCAATGTGTTAACACAACATAATTACGTTAATATCAATACAACTAATTACGTTAACACCAACATATTTGAAACATACCTAGTGGTTTTCCTTGTTGTGCAATTAATACTCGCGTTCTACAATAACGCCGACGTGAGTGGACCGGCCGTCACAATGTCTGCGGCGCGTTTGATGACAGACACGCGTGCCCACCCATCACCGCCTCGGCAGCATGCAACATTCTACCGCTATACACATATCCCTCCTCTAAAGAATCACCGTCCCGGTGATTTACAACATCTAGGTGTACAAACAAAGCAAGTTAACTAACGATATTGATACTAAACAAGTTGAACTAATAAACAACTAACTACCGTTTACTACAGCGTTGGCCTTGAGCCAACTGTCGTGCAGGATTTGACCAAGGCTGACACCAAGTGCTGCCAACGCCCGTCTCAAATCAGGTTGGTGTGTTGATGTCACCGTGGCTTCGGTTGTAGCACTCAACAGCACATACTTGAGTAGGTGCTGCGGGTTCAAGTGTTGGCCTCTGGTTGGTCTCTGGGACCACCTTGGTATGTCCTGTTCTACGGGATCTACATCTTCAGCAACATTCTCAGCAATATCTTCAGCAACATCTTCAAAAACGTCTTCAGCAAGATCGTTCTGTGGCTGGACGGCGGCCGGAGTTACATGCATGGGAAATATATGGTCTTCTTCGTCTGACTCGATGTCGCTTTCTGTGACTGGTGCTTAGGCTATCACCCTTAGCTCTCTTCGAGTGACATTCTTTGATGGACCAGAACCAACCGACAAGCGGCTAGCATAAACATTGAAGCCTGGTCGGGCAACTACAACAAATGGAGTGGGATCCCAGTTGTTCTGGATGTTATGTCGACCCAGATGGTGCTTCTTCCTCGGCACCGTGGCACCCACCGGATGTGGGTTGTCCCTGGCAGTCGTGTTGTAATGAGTTTACCTTATCTTCGCGGCAGCTTCCGTATTCTTTGACGCCATGTGAAATGCCATTGCCAGGTTCTTCTTGTGCGTTTCAACGCACTCCCCGACGCTACAACCATCCTACTCCCCCGCTTCTTGGATGCCCAGCAGGTGATCAGAGCTGGTGGACGACGGAGGCTTCGAAACTCAGACCTTGGTCACTGTGTAGCTGGTACGGCACAACAAATTTGCTGAACCATTCTTTTATTAAGACTTTCGCAGTTGTGATGGCGGATTGGTCTCTCGTTGGAACAGCAATACTGTACTTTGTAAATGCATCTGTCATCACGAGGACATCTTCGAGTTCATACCTTTTATCGATTTTATTTTTAAACATATTCACGCTACTAGCTCCAACACAATCATGAGATAATATGTTCCACATTCATTTACAGTCCTTTGTGATAATGAGAACTTTCTTATATCTAATCTACACTGCACCTTTACTAATGTAACTTCATGACCTCTGGTCCTTCTATCTTTCTTAACTGAGAAAAAATATTTCTATCAATATTCTCATAACCACTCAATATTTTAAGCACATCTATCTGATCTCCTCTCAGTCTCCTGGTCTCTAGTGTTGTTAAATCACATTCTTTTAAGCGTATTTTTTAACTAAGATCCCTCAGTTTTTGTATAATTTTAGTTGCTCTCCTCTGAACTCTTTCTAGCATATCTATGTCCTTCCTGCGATATGGCCTCTACGCTTGTATACACTATTCTAAATGAGGCCTAACTATTGTTTTGTACAGCGGTATTATTAGCTCTTTTTCTTATACGTTATGTTTCGCCTAATTAATCCAACGATTTGATTTCCCTTTGAAGCGGCAATACTGCACTGCTCTGAAACCTTCATATCAGCACTAATGTTTAACCCTAAGTCCTTTTCTGTTACAGTAGTACTTAGTACAGAACCTCCCATTGTATATTGTACATCTTCGTTCCCATGTCCTGTGTGGAGGCATTTATATTTCCAAAAATTGAACAACATTTGCCATTTTTCAAACCATTTTATTAACCTGTCAAGATCATCTTGTAAATGCTGTCTATCTCTATCCTGTTTAATCCTCCTAAACAATGTTGTATCATTCACAAATTTCAACACCTTGCTTCTTATATCATCGTCCAAATCGTTGATATATATTAGGAATAATATAGGTACCAGTACTGATCCTTGTGGTACTCCACTCAACACTGATTTTCAGTTATCTTCTGTCAATTAGCCATTTTTCTATCCAGTTAATTAAACCATTTTCTATGTCATGAGCCTTTAGTTTAAGCAGTAATCTTTGATGTGGCACTTTGTCGAAAGCTTATTGAAAATTTAAGTAGATGATATCTACTGGTGATCCCTGGTCTACCCACTTAGTGATATCTTCCGAAAAACATAACATATCTATTAAGCATGACCCCGCTTTTAGAAACCCACGTTGCCACCCCATGTACGCAAAGTTGACGGAGATAATTGCCATTTTACAATTGTGACCCCCCAGACGAATTTCGAAAAAATATATATCTCTACGAACCATCCAAATGGGTCCGCTAAATCGCACAACATTGTTTGCCCCATTCATACAAAACTGGCGCAGATTAGTGCCATTTTAAAATTGTGACCCCCGCCCCGGACGAATTTTGTAAACGTAACAAATGCACATCTATAAACTACCACAGTGGACCCCCTAGATGACACACGAAATTTCAACTCCATACATAACAATAAGTGCCATTTAAAACTTATGACTTCCCCGAGACCCCCATCCCCTGGATGTATTTCGAAAAGATCTACATTTACGAACTACCCAAATGGGCCCGCTAGATCACAAACAGAATTTCAGCTTCATACATGCCAAACTGACAGATATGTGTCATTTAAAAATTGTTTCTCCCAGGATTCCCACCCCCGGCGAATTAAAAAAAATATAACTCTACAAACCACCCCAATGGGCCCGCTAGATCGCACACAAAATTTCAGCTTCATACATGCCAAAGTCATTTAAATAATTACAAAACTAAGCGTATCGTTAACGCAAACTATAATATACTGGATCACGCAAACATTCGGCAGGCACCGTGTTTAAGCTACATAGTACACATATACATGTACAGGTATACGTAAAACGCAAAACGGAATCGGAACTTACTTTAAGACCGGAACTTACTTTCGATACGTGAATAAGCGGGCCGAAAGTAGGCGCTAACATTTGGCATGTACACCCGTATGCGCATTACGCAACACGGAACCGGAACTTACTTTCAGACCGGAACTTACTTCCAGTCCGGTACAGCGGTGCCCAGTGCCGATAATGACAAAGTTTGACAAATTATTTAAAATATACCGCGGCGCTGTGCTCATCAAATCATGGTGATATGTACCGTATATGGTTTGTTCTTATGTTTGGGTTAGGGTCCTTTTATACAAGAGAGTAACGACATGATGTGTCCCGGAAAAAGCGGGTCACGTTACACATGGGTGCCATTTTGTTTCAAAATACTCTGCTGTTTACTACGTCTGACGGCGTGCATGCATTTGGGTGTGCAAATCGGTCAGAAAAGTTTGTAAACTCTATCTAGATGCAGAGGAAACTCCACGTGGACAATTATATGGTTGAACAAAGTCAGGCGAACAGGATGGAAACCGGTGCGTCTTCGTTCGTTTGTTAGGTAATATTAATAAGGGGTGTCAATGAAAATAGCACATGGTTGATTTATTTTGTTTTATAGTTTTTTCTTAATCAAATTGTTGTTTCCACGTCAAAATGAGAATGTGAAAGAAACATCAAAATCGATCAAGTAATTTTCGAGATATTATTTTTTGAAAAAATACAGTATTGTCACGGAATTTTGCGATGCATGAATTTGGCAGATCTGCACATAAGTTTTAACATGAATATATATAGTTCAGTCTTCAAATCAAGCTTCACTGCTTCGAATGTGTAGTACATTTTATATTAATGGTGCTATCTAAAAAACATACGAATTAAACATTTGTATCGGACATGTTTACCGTTACTGTATAATATTCATGAGAATGATTACTTGAAAGTTATCAGAAGGTCCACTTATCAGATCCTGGATTTTAGAACCTAATTGGGCCAGGACTGAGAAAAAAGATCGAAGTAAGCGAAAATCAACTTATACGAGTTTGAGTTATCTGGAGTGCATTGTATACGACTATTGCAAAATTACGTAGAAGCAGCTTAAAAGTTGGCCACATCGTAACGGACTGGGATTCTAGTCTGACGGAATCAGCATTTGACAAAGCTTTCTTGTATTTCCTTTCCATTTATTAAGCAGTATGCTTGTTGATAAGTCTCATACTCATGTAAACTGAAGGAATTTGCACAGTATTGAATTAGTTTCTCATATTTACGCTCAGTTTCCTAACATCAAGTTTGCTTATTTGCAGACATATATTTTGACCGCCAACAGTTTTAAGTAGTGCAAGATAAGTGAAAGAAGAAAAGAAGAAGAAAAAGAAAACTGAAATCGAGGAAAGGATTCAAGGCCACTGTCACCCCTGACGACATGGAATCAAGAGGAGAACACAACAGTTTGAAAATAGCCGAACTGGTGGAAAGAGGAAGTTGAAGAGCTCCACGCAACATTGCCATTAATTGGACAATGTATTACCTAAGAAAAGTCGGTGCCCGACTTTGTTCTGCCATATTTTGTTCCGTGTGGCAACTACTGGGAGTCTGTACATCATTACATGCTTCAAATGATGTTTGCAGTTGATCGATTTGTGCTTCTAAATGCACAACACCCCGTAAAACGTTGCATAATAGGAGAACAAAATAAAATTAATTTTTTCTCTTTATGTTTACTTCTTTTAATATTTGCCTTTAATAACAATTTAATAAGAAAACTTTGAGCCAGAAATGCAACTTAGAATTCTCACATTATGTACACATAGACGTTAATACTTTTCACTACCATTTCTTTTACTTTTAGATCTTCTTCATTAGTAGAACCAGTGAAGAAAGGTAGGTTTTTCTTTTTAAAATGTTTTCAATAATATTTAGGCAATATGAATATAGTTCCTGGTATATCATCAGAGCCAAAAAATAAATGACTGGTGCGGTTAAACATTTTAGCATGCTGATAGAGGGGTTTTTGGCAACGAAAAATAACACTCCTTCAAAATGATGTGCTCTTCGTGTCTGAATTATTCTAATGCATACTCTTCAATACGTATTGAAGCAATGTTGTGTTACGTGAAATATCTTGGGAGTAGTATGCACAAATATGTCGAAAAAGGTTGCCTTTACAATAGAACTTAAACAATTATATAAACAGATGCAAAAAAATGTATAATTTTTAGGGAATCTTTGAAGTTAAATTCACTAGGTAATTAGGATTGTGTTATAAATTGGTTTCTTTCAAAAAGGTGGCCTTTTAGCTTTATTTCAATATGTGGACATTCCATTTGTTGGCATGGAAAAGGAGGTTGGACAGAAACAAATTCAATGTTTTACTCTGCAATACCCACTGTAAACGATGGGTTGAACAAATTGCACTACTAGTATAAATTAAAATTTGTTGCATCTAGCTGAGATATGTCTCTTGTTATAACACTCATGCAATGTTTTATTCTTTATATTTTACTATTTTATCGGCATTATAATTATTATTATTAATGATCTCTACTATTTTACTAAAGAAAGACAAACATTTCATGTCAGGTACCGACACCAACGCAGCGTTATGTATAAAGTTGTATTTATACTGCTTACGGAAAGTGGATTTGTGGTGGACACAAAAATACAGTTTTATTATTCAACTTTTTCTCGACTTCTGTAAGTTTCTATTAGCTAACATTGTAAATACAACTAAGTTAAAAAAAACTTGCAATAAGATATATCGAACACGATAGTACCACTTATGAGATTTTCTATTAATTTTATATTCTACACATACGCGCACTCCCAGGGGGTGCACTGCCTATATCCTAGCAGTACTGTGGATGTGCCGACGTCAAGGGTCGTTTTTTACCGTAGCTCCGTAGATCAATGGTCTGTTTTTCATATGTTCTCCATAGAACAAGGGCCAACATTATACAGAAGTTCCCTAGATATGGGTATCATTTCGAGGAACGCTCCCTAGAACAAGACTAGCCTTTTATTGCGGCATTCACGGTTACCTATCGCATATATTTCGATATATGTCGGCAACTACTCGGGGCAATTTTCTGGGGAAATTCGGCCACGAGAAGTCAAGTGTTCCAACACGAGATGACCCCTCAATTTGTCCCTAGATGAAGGATATACTTTTTATATTGGATACCCTTATCAAGGGTATGTGACCATCGGCTGTACACCCCTACCCACATGTAAGGGTGGTGCCCCCACGAGCGCGCATTGCAGTCGATGGAAATAAAATGGCGTCCAATTCTGAGTTATCGCTACTCTTTGTAAACAAGGACTAGTTTGGGCTATGGTTGTTCAAGCGTTTCATTCAACATCTTGCACTAGCCTCCTATATTTACCATTGAAACGAAACCGAGGTGCGGTGACTGATTTGCCACTCTATAATATTATTCGGCATTATACTAGTATAAACATTTGCTACACTATACTGTTATTTGGCGTTACACTACTATTTGGCACACAAGAGTAAAGCAACGCAGTAGAAGGTCAAACTGCGAAAGTCATTTTCAACATCACAGCTCAACCAAGGGGTCTATTTTAGAGAATAACTATGAAAACTTGTTTTCTTATAACGTTGACATGGCTAGCTTGTATGTGTGAAATGAATAAACACATATGCAGATATATGTCTCTGTGTATTTTTTTATTTCTCCAAATCATGCTGTATCACATTTTTGTTGCAATCGACCACCTACATTTTTATTAGGGATATTTGGTACATACACGCACACACACACACACACACACACACACACACACACACACACACACACACACACACACACACACACACACACACACACACACACACACACACACACACCTATACAATCTGAATAAAACGACTGTTACGCTGATACAACATACTTTTAAATACATTATGCTTTTGTGAACGAATTCATCAACATAACAATTATTCCCAATGATTTTCTGCAAATAGAAAAAGTCTACTGAATCACATCTGTTTGAATATTTCCATGTCTCTTAAGGCTGCCAACCGATTTGAATGATTTTCCGCATATTGTACAAGTGTATGGCTTCACACCTGTGTGAGTGATTTCATGAGCCTTGAGGTTTCTGGATGCTGTGAATGATTTTTCACATGTGTTACAAGTGTATGGCTTTACACCTGGGTGAATTCTTTCATGAGTCGTAAGGGTTTGGGATGTGGTGAATGATTTTCCACATGTGGTACAAATGTGTTGCTTCACACCTGTGTGAGTTCTTTCATGGATGTTACAATAATATGAAGATGTGAATGATTTTCCACATGTGGCACAAGTGTATTGCTTCACACCTGAGTGTGTAATTCTATGACTCTGAAGGCGTTGGGATGTTGTGAATGATTTTCCACATGTTGTACAAGTGAACAGCTTCATACGTGTGTGAATTCTTTCATGACTGTTACAATAATACGAAGATGTGAATGATTTTCCACATGTGACACAAGTGTATGGCTTTGAACCTTTGTGAACATTTTAATGAGTCTTAAGGTCTTGGGATGCTGCAAATGATTTTCCATATGTGGCACAAGTGTATGGCTTCACACCTGTGTGCATTTTTACATGAATGCTACAATAATATGATGTTGTGAATGATTTTCCACATGTGGCACAAGTGTATGGCTTCACACCTGTATGAACATGTTGATGAGTTTTAAGGTTTTTGAATGCTGCATATGATTTTCCGCATGTGATACAAGTGTATGGCTTCACACCTGTCTGTGCGTGAACACTTTCATGAATCATAAGGCGTTGGGATGATGTGAATGATTTCTCACATGTGATACAAGTGTATGGCTACATGCGTGTGTGACTCTTAAAATTACTTTTATATTGCTCGGATGATGCAAATGTTTTTCCACACTTAGAACATATGTAAGGATTCGTGGTTATATGAACCTTTTCATGACACTTACGCAGGTCTGTCATTGTAAAGGACTTTTCACCTGTAAACACAGACATAATGCACGGATCCACAACTGATTATGTTGCACTAACTTCTGAGACACCCGCATCATTGTGTTGTTCTTTCTGATCAATGTTCTCACTGCAATCATTTGATGTTTCTACAGACCAGTCTGTGTGGTCCACTTTCAACACTTCTTTCAACAAACCTCCCGCACACACTATCCACTTTCTTGTTTCTCCACTATGTCTGTTACATTGTCCAGTCTCCACAGGCTCTGATTTCACTTGAATGTGTGGCTCACTGTAATCTGTTGATGTTCTGTCCTTTTGGCGACATATCTTGTCAAATGGCAGGAGTCTTTGTGAATGTACTTCTGCTGTGTCATCTTTGGAGTTCACAGTTGTCAAACCTTTATGAAGATCATAGCAATGTGTTTAATATTACAGTGAGTTGTAGTAACCAATATGTTTTACTAATGAATAAGCATCTCTTCAACAACTATTTATTGTCTTGTGCATGCAACATAAAATAGTAATTGTAAAGCATGATTACAAAATTAAACAATGACACTACATATATGCTTGAAAACAGCCAATTTGATATAATATTAAACTAAACAATATAGCACATACCAAATAGTTTGATATGTAAATTTATATATAGCTGTTTCAGCAGTAGCACTCTTCTGGAAATGTATTTAGTCTAACGATTATTAACTATTTCTTAATTAAATTTAGGAATATTTTATTTCTCTTTAAGAATGTATACCTTGAAAGACTTGGTAGTCATCAGATCTCTGCTTCACCTGACTAACTGAAGCAACACGTCTACAGGTTAGAGTTTCAATGGGAGACTGGCTGTTTGAAGATACTGACGTTTGGTTGATTTCTTGAGTAAATCCGGCGTCTTCTGGAGCGAAATGTGAAGATTCCAGCTGTTGGATGATGAAAGGTTCTGCTTCATTGCAGAAATGTTGGTTCACTGAAAATTTAACAGTTATAATACATATTATAATATATTATAAATATTGTGAGCCTTGATTTTGTCCTCCGTGTGCACTGTTAGTGTTATATCAGCTTTACGAGAATCATAAGATTTATCGACATTCTTTTACTTAAGTGGCCTAAATGAATAAATTGGTCCATCTGTGCCGAGAGAGCTGAACAAAAATCTGTTACTAAATTCTCCATCCAGCACAGGATGGGTTATAATCAGCGTTCTTCTTCTTCTTCACAATCTTGTGGTTACTTCTATCCAGAAGAATATTCCACAGTTTGTTGCACATGCGCGGTTTAAAAGGGTTGATAAAAACAGCGTTTATGTTTTTATTCTTTTTTTTAAGAGGTAGGTAGTATTTTTACCCATACCTCAACTGCCGCTTTGAAGGCTGTGAGGGTGCTGGCCGAAGACGCTTTGTCGGGGATCTTGTTCCATAAACGGATGGCTGAGGGGAAGAAGGAGTGGAGGTGCGTGTTTGTTCTGGAGTGAGGCAGGAGGAGCTTGTTGGGCTGTCCCCAGGTGACACGGTTGTTTGTTGTCAGTGTGCCCTCAGTTGGCGTGATGTCCACAAGTCCACTCATTATCTTGTACATAAAGGTGGCCTTGTTGACAGTTCTTCTTTCTTGGAGGGTCTGTAGTTGTAGTCTGTTTACAAGTTCTGTGGCACTGGTATAGTGGTTAAAATCATGGTAGATTCTCCTCGCGGCACGGCGCTGGACAGCTTCGATGGTGTTTACGAGGTGTTGCTGGTGGGGATCCCACACGACAGAGGCGTAATCCAACACGGGGCGGACCAGTCCTTTGTAGCAATGTGAGTGCACCTGTGGAGGGCACCCTTTAAAGTTTCTGTATATGAAAGCACTTGTACGGTTTGTCTTGGCAGTGGTGGTCTGTATGTGGTTTCCCCAGTGGAGGTCAGCGGTCAGCTCTACACCTAGGTGTTTGGCGCTGGTGACTCTCTTCAGGGGCTGCTGATGGAGTGAATACGTTGCTATAATGGGCTTGCGCTTCTTTGTGACAATTAGGACGTGACACTTGGATATATTGAAACTCATCTGCCACTTCCTCTCCCATTTCTCCAAGGTGTTCTCCTTGTTGTAGTTGGTGAGTGTCGGCTGTGCTGTGGATGGTGTGATACAGTATTGTGTCATCAGCGAATAGTCTAGCCTTGGTTTTAATGTTATTGCACAGGTCGTTGATGTAAATGACAAAGAGATTTGGGCCTAGGACAGATCCTTGTGGCACACCGGAGATCACCTAGCATGTTGTTGAAGTCTCACCCTCGACAACTACTTGCTGTGTTCGATCACAGAGGAAGCTCCGGATCCAGTCTTGGGTCTTGCCTTGAATGCCGTAGTAGTTCAGTTTTAGAAGTAGTCGTTTATGGGGCATCTTGTCGAAGGCTTTCGAAAAGTCAAGGAGTATGGTGTTTGTTTGGCCTCTGTTGTCCATCTCTGAAGCCAGGTCATCAATGGTTTGGATCAGCTGGGTCTCGCCGGATCGTCGCTTACGGAATCCGTGTTGTGCGTCCGTTATGATGTTGTGTTGGTCAAGGTGACGGCTGATCTCGGCTCTTACAATGTGTTCCAGCAGCTTGCAGCAGATGGAGGTGAGTGAAATGGGCCGGTAATGTGTAGCTTGGTTTCGGTCACCTTTTTTAATACTAGCTGAACCAAGGCGTGCTTCCAAATCCTGGGAACTTGGCTGGTGTGTAGTGACTTGGTGAAGAGAAGGGTGAGTGCTGGAGCAATCTCTTTCGTGGGTTGAGTTTCTTCAGGAGTTTGAATACCCCGGCGTTGCTGACCTGGATCTCTGGCATCGCCAAGTGGGGGCTGGGTTCTGGAGCAGGCAAGTCATCGATGTTTTCGGTGGTAAAGAGTGAGCAGAACTGGTCGTTCAGTATGTTGGCTTTGTTCTTGCTGTCATTTGTAGTCAGTCCATTTTTCCTTAGAGGGGCTGCTCCGACAGTGTCGCATTTCTTACTCTTGATCAGACGCCTTAAGTTTTTTGTGGTGTCTTCATTGATGATCTTATCTGTGTACTGCTGGTACGCCTGTCTGTTTGCTCTCCTTGTTTCACGTTTCAGGTGGTTATATCGGTCCCAATCTTTTTTTTCTTGGTGCTCTTCGCCTTCTTCCATGCTCGATATTTTCTTCTGGATGTTCGCTTCAGGTTGTTGTTTATCCAGGGCTGGTGGAACTTTGTGGAGCACACTTTTGTTGGAACACGCTTGTCCATCATGAGGGTGAGGTGTTCCTGTATTGACTGCCACGTCTGCTCGACAGAGGTTTCTTCGTTGTCTGAAAGGAGTAGACTGAGGGTGAAGGACTTGGTGTCTTCTCTGATGGCTTCGCTGTTAGTCTTCTTCCAGATGCTGACAGTTCTCGGGGCTGGCTTTACCTTCGGTGCTTTCAGGCGACTGTCCGTAAGGATGATATCGTGATCGCTTAGGCCTGGGATGACGGTAATCCTGGTGATAAGGTATGGTATGTTGGTCAGGAACAGGTCTAGAATGGCGTCTCCTCTAGTGGGTTCTTGGTTTGCCTGGTGGAGTCTAAGGTCGTTGACCTTATCCAGGAAGAGGTGGTTTACAGTTCGGGGGTAGCTGTTTCCTTGTATGTTGTTTGTTTCCCAGTCAATATCAGGAAGGTTTAGATCTCCTCCGATCCAGACAACGTTTTTTCTCTTCAACAAGTCGGACATCTGGTTTTCGCTGGTTGCTGATGGTGGTCGATAGAGGGAGGTCACTATGATATTTTCATCCCTCTTCTCCACCTGTATCTGGACTGTGACTGACTCAGTCGCAGTTTCGGTGGCTTGTTGGATTTCATGGGAGATCAGGTTATTTCTGGTAGCCACGAGGACACCTCCGTAGCCATCGTGCCTGTCCTTCCGAAAGACATTGAAGTTCGGTGGGAAGACTTCTGCGTCGGCTATGTCCGGCCTGAGCCACGTTTCTGATCCTAGGATTACATCTGGATTAGTGGTCTGAAGCAGGTTCCAAAATTCTGCCTTCTTTGGCCTCAGGCTCTGAAAGTTGATTACCAGCGTTCTGAGAGTTTGGTTTGACTTTACCGGTGCTGTGTCCTTACTGAAGTTGGACGAGTCGCCGGAAAGGGTATTGAGTGAGGAGTTTTGTTTCTGTTGGGTAGAGTTGCAGTTCACAGGTGAGGACTGAGACAGGGGATATCCTATATGGGCTGTCAGATCGCTTCGGTTCTGGAAGTCAGACAGGGAAGAGGCCCTAGAGATTTCAAGTAGAGAGGAGTGTGTGTTGTGTGCAGTGTCAGCAGAGATGGAGGCAAACAGTTCACTGGAAAAGTTAGTTAGGCCGCAGTTGCAGCACTGCCAAGATATGTCTGACTCTGCGATGTAAATTTTGTCACTCATGCCTATGCAGGACGCATGGAACCAAGTATTGCAGCTGTAGCATGCGATACCTCTGTCCTTCCATTTCACTGCTCTGGATAAGGTTCCACAGGGAAACTTGGGGGTGCGTGGTCCTGGGTTTTGTTCAATGTCCGGTGCAATCAGGAGTAGAAGGCATAATCCGGTATGGGAGATTAAGCAGAATTCATACATACTTCAGCATGGAGATATGGAATGAAGGAGCTGGTGCCGTCAGTTTGTCGCTATCCAGGGTTTGAAGCGCGAACAGTGAGTCTACGGTGTCTTTTCGGTGAAACTAGTCAATCCTTGGCTGTAACGCTCGAGAGATTCCGCAATACGATGAAAGTTTTGGTGTTTTTACAACGTGAGATATAGGTATGAGCGAAAGTAGTAGGATGCCAGCGTTTGACGCGAAGCATCTGGGTTGAATGCATTGTTTACATTTTGCCGGATGTACCGGGTTTGTGTACTCGCGCCCAAGGTTCAGCACCCAAAGTTATCAGAATCAGTAAAAATCCGCTTAATAGCGTAAGTTTTTTCACCAGTTGGTATAGAAATGCGTCAAGGGCTAGACGAGATGCTAAGTACTTGTCATATCTTGCGTTTAGCTAGCTAATCAGAGATTATAAAACTTCAAATCGTCGCGCGAAAAAAGAAGCGGCCATCTTAACCTACGCATGCGCAACATGGATAGGTTAAGTTAGAGCTTTATCCTAAAATTGTGCTGGTCAGCCGGACCAGCAACTTCAAAAAGTTGCTGGTCCGCATTTTACCAGTGGCCTGCTAATAAAATATTGAAAGAAATGCACAGTTGTACTGTCAGCTGTAAAATCCTTTAATACATGTCAGACAGGTGTTTTCCTGATCATATGTACACATACAACGCGATTTTAGGCATCAGCAGAGTAGTAATTTTTAGGTAACTGGGTTCAGACTTATTTGAGATATTTTCCTTAATTTTATTTAATTGAAACAGGCTCAGAAAAGTTACTGACCCGACGGCAAAGTAGGTGGTCAGTGACCACCGGGTCAGCGTATATTTCGAAAGCTGGTTATAATGCCCGCGTAAGTAAAATATATTGTGGTCTTTACCCAAATTGTCCCATTTCGGAGTTCGTTGGAAACAACGTTTAAGGGGCGATATAAGGGGTTTTGGTATAAATAACAAGTATCGCACACGCCTCAAACTTTTAAGGTTACGTTATGATAATCTTGTAATGGAAGTTTATTGGGTGCATCGCGTTGTTGTGAATTACCTATTGAAATTCTCTGAACTGATAAAGAATCGAAAAACGTCGACCAACTAATGTCGTAATTATCCACAAGATGACGCCACCAAAGACCGTATATCAATACAAGACGGTGCAGCGCGCGCTATTTACATTGTTCGAGAAAAGTACGTAAGCAGTTCATCCGCCATTCCAGGTGCGCCAAGCCAGACCATACGCGTGCAGAAAATGCAGTTCTTTGCATTATCATTGCTCAACATTTTCAACGATAACCTCAATATTTTAATTATATAATAAGTGGTATAGCCTGATGATTATTCTGATGAAACATAACGAAGTTCATGTGTCTCACTACATAACTGCTACTTAAGTAAATTGTTAACATATGATAGGATATACTAAACCAGTACGACGCACTGACAACATTGTCAAACCCGCGCTTAACATTTCAGAAGAGAATAAACCTGAGTGTCTGTCCACATTATGTGACCTCAGTCTCGGCTGAGCAGACTGGAATGACAAGAAAACATATACCAGAAAATAGTTTAATAAACTGGCTAATTTGACAACGCTTGAAATTTAAATAGAGAAACAATCCCAGCATCTTATCAATGATACAACCTCAACCCTGACTGAGCAGACTGGAACGACAGAAGAAACACAGTAGCACATTTATATCAACTGGCTAAATTGACAACATGTGACGAACAGTTAAATCAAAAACCAGTCTGAATACCCTTCTACAATCTATCACCCCTGCCCACAGCCCCGGCTGAGCAGACTGGAACGACAGAAGAAACATACTAGAACGTTTTTATCAACTGGCTAAATTGCCCCAACCGATTTGACGCCATAATGTCAACACTCCCGATCTACGCTAACATCGCCTGCTGCTGATCCCGCAGGCGCATGCGCTTGCCTCCCGAATGGCTGACAAAAACCTTCAGTGTAGACTACCATTTTCTCGCTCAGTGATGCCTCCTGTCCAAATAGAGGCTCATTTGACGCCAGTATAGTCACTGGTCATGCCCATCCTCGCGCGCCAGGGGTCGCTGCTGCTGATTACGTCAGTGCCAGTCAGCAGTACCCCCTGGCTGATCGCTTTGCGAAACTCTGAATTTAAGCTCAGCCTACGGAATCGCTCACTAGATCGGTAGATGTACGCAGGTCAGGTGATATAATAAAATTAATTTCAACCAACCGTGGCTCGTGCTACATGCAATATTTAGGAAGTAGAAGCAATTATTCGAATACACAATGCCGCTCAGCTGCTCGTGCTAATGGGCGAACGGATCATTATATATTGGGATTCCCTGAAGTCGATTATCCGTCTTGAAATTGGGGAGGGTATTTGCGTTGTTCTCACGGGTGATGCAGTCGCGACTGGCGAAGTCAATTACTAGTTTGACTCAGCTAACTTCCGCACTTCGTGTAGGGGATCAACCACGGCTAGTTTTGCATGGCAAACAGCCCAGACATGATAGGATGGTCTGGCCCAGCCTAGCCTCGATTATCCAGGGCCAGGCGCCGTGAGGTGGCAGCATTGGCCTATCACTACGGCCTGGATTATGTCTAAAAGCCCGACCATTTGAGAACATGACGTCAACCACAAAATGTGTACCTATATTTAGTACTCGCATGGTGTTGTGCAGCGCCAAGGCAGAAAATAGTTCCCAAGTGGACATACAATTAGAGAAAGTTTATATGTATCACATCCATAATAAACTAAAAAAACAGTAATTTAAGACATTTTTTGTTAAGCACGCTGTACATATGTACGTTATTCTGTCGTGCGGCTCATTCCCAGGTGTCACTGGTCCCGAACACTCGGTCTTTTAGCCTTTCCTAGGAGGAGAGGCTAAAAGCCCGACCATTCGAGACCACTTTTCTAGTACATCCATATTAGGCCTTATATTTAGATATAGTGAAATATGCTACAGAAGGATACTAACGTATTTTTTATTATCCAACAAAAGTAGATATAACATATTGTCGTTCCCTTGTGCCACTGGTCCCGAAAACTCGTTATTTTAGCCTTTGCTAAGGGGAAATGCTAAAAGCCGGTGCATTCGGGACCACTATTTAGTCTATGCATCATATGCCTTATACTAAACAATGCTAAACTATAGGATAAAGGCGTATTTTGTAATTTCCAACAAGCAAAAATGTAACATTGTCGTTCCCTTGTGTCACTGCATGGTACCGAATAGTCGGGGTGTTAGCCTTTGCTAGGGTGATAGCCACACGCCCGACTATTCGGGACCCCTTTTTAGTCCATGCATCATATATATATATAGGCATTGCATATACTCTATATACTGAACAATGCCATAGAAGGATAATGACGTATTTTTTACTTTCCAACAAGAGAAAATATAACATAATCGTTCCTTAATGTCACTACATGGTACGGAAAACTGGGGTATTTCGCCTTTGCTATGGTGAAATGCTAAAAGCCCGACCAATCGGGACCACTTTTTTATTCCATACATCATAAGCCTTGTATCTTATACTTGTATATTATACCAAACAATGCTATACTATTTAATAACGTATTATTAAAATTTTCGTCGTTCCCTGTATAGTGTCACCGGTCCATAAAACTCGTTTTTTGGCCTTTGCATACTAGGGTGAAAGACGAGCGTTCTTGACCAATGGTCGAGGTCTACTATATTCTGTGTATGGACACGCGTTCGACGAAATTATTATTATTTTTATAATTGATGCGTAATTATGAAAATTATGTGACAGATTTTAATTAATAGTCACGTGAGCGTGTGCGTACGTGCGCGTGCGGGTGTGCGTGCGAGTTTGTGCGTGTAGACAGACTCTATGTGTGTGCGCGTGCGTGTGTTTGTTTACGTGTGTATGTGTGCGTGTGTGTTTCGTTGCGCGTGCGTGTGTGCGAGCGTGTATGCGTGCGTGTCATGCGCCTAGTTGCGAAGCAGTCGGCCGGGCCTTCTCGATCGGGGAGTGAAGTCCATTCTCGAACAACTCCGTAATTTTGAAGGTCACAGGTTGACAACATACACATGTGTGGACAACGATTGTTCTACGCGTACTGTAGGACTTTATGAAGTAATTTACTGAAGTAATCGATAAGTAATTTACCACTTGTATTAAGCACGCTATACGTAATTGTCATATTCTGCCGTGCGTGCGGGCCATTCCCTTGTGTCACTGGTCACGAAAACTCGGCTTTCAGCCTTTCCCTGGGGGGAAATGCTAAAAGCCCGACCATTCGGAACCATTTCCCTAGTGCTTGCACAGACTGCGTTATAATGTTATAATGTATTTATATACTATAAACAACAATATAACAATATTACATTAATATCCTATTGTGTGGCCGGATTGTAATGTAGTATTGTTAAACATCGGTGAAAATATAACCGTCATTTCCGTGTGTCACTGTTCACGAAAACTCGGGCTTTTAGCCTTTCCTTAACTCTCGCCACAATGACTGATAAACATTGACTGGCTTCCGTCGTATTTTCACATAGAAGCTGTTAATGATGATTACATCACTGGCTGGATCGAAACTGAGGAACAACTGGTTTCTACACTGGAGTGTCACAAACGAACTACCATGACCAACTTTGTAGTAGGCTACCGGTATGTATTTGGACACTAGTGCATAATGTTGTGCTAATAATGTTTCGCACGGGAGAGTAAAGTCGGTTTAAAGTTGCATTCTGAGATCGTTCATCCTTTATATAGAAATTTCCAGTGAACCAGCTTGCTCTATACTATTTATGTCACTTAGCAATGCTAAGATAAAACGGCAGAAAAGACTATACATGGCATCATACGTTTATATGTGTGTCTCAACTTGCCCCACTCAAATTGCTATTGTGTTTGCGATGTTTACAGTACTACTTTACCCACTTCTGCTTCATGCAAACTGAGTCTGCCTTCCTAGAATTCGCTGTTTTGTTATCTCCATTATTCTCTATCCATTTATATAATTATCTCCATGTCTTGGTGTGCCACGTACTAATATACATACATGTGTAAACAACATGGGTGCATTCAGTATAACATAAATCAAAAAAATTCAAATGTACATGTCCGTCTTCACTTTTTATGAAACTTTTATGTTGGTTTATGTGCAGAATTGAAGATAGTCGTGTACATTCTTCAATGCTTTGGTATGTAATATTTATACAGTCAAATTCTACGGGAGGATGACAGTGATTTGGAAACGATTAAAAAATACTAACATTACTGGACACCTCTCATGCCATTTGACCATTACAGTTAAACTTGTCAAACATTTAAACAACGCAATTAATGATATACCATGTTAAATATGTTCTTTTGTATGCAGGTCTCCTTCAAAGAACAATTGCAGCAAGAGGATAGTTTGGGCATCTAATGGTGATGACATAACACCAAACATAGTTCAACAAATTACAATACTTGCCTGTCAATATGGAAAGCCACATAAAAGAACAGCCAAAAGGCAGATGGAGGTATGTGCTCATTTAATTAAAACAATTACTTTCTCTGCATCGATGTTAAGCAAAATAAGACTGTATCCCCCTTTACATTTTAACGTTTAGATGACAATATGTGCACATGTTCTTCAATTTCTTGTTTCAAATAACAATAGATCGAGGATACTGAACCATCTTCCTATGAGAGGTAACCCTGGAAACCTATTTAGCTATTTTGTTTCTTGCCGTGGAAACCGGGTTCGCCCGGAAAAAGTTCGATATATGTTTTTAAGTTACACCCAATGTACAGGAGGGGCTGAAAATGGTATTCACATGCAAATTAAAAACGAAATCTGGAGGGGCCATCCCCTTACACAATATTCAAGATAGTTTCCATGTCTTCAGTCAACTGTGTTACAATGTCACTCTGGTTCCTCTTCTATGTTATACATGTTTACTGTAAACAGAATGACCACCTGTACATGCGGGGCCGAAGATTCCATATCCAGAAGACACGGAAAGTAGGATGTGCTGCAAAGATCCACATTCAGCACAATGTAAGGTAAGCAACAGTGTGCGTAGTTTTTCCAGTCATGAGGCACTATTAATATAAGTTATTGTCCTATACCTATGGTACCAAATATTTTCTTCATAAGTGGACAATCCTATCATTCTATGCACTGCACGTTACTACACTGAATTTACCCCCCACCCTGCCCCGAGAAACATATTAGGGAACGTTTGGGTACTACGTACTGTTGTATCAATAATACTGACACAATGATGTTATTTGCCACAGAAGGAAAGTGGATGTTGTCTGCATGAGAACGTATTTAATACCGTGTGCACACAGTCAATTCATGAACATTTACATTTTACCCAGGGTTCGTTCCCACATATAAAAAAAATTACCAAAATTATTGATACATTTATATTTACAGACCAATTATTGTTTCAGGTTCAGCGCCTTCAGCACTCCTGCTAACACCAGCATCCGTAAGAAGCATGAAATCATGAAGCAACTTGCCTTCATGATGAACTCGCCTAAACACACTGTGGAGCAGCAATATCGAATAGTCGTGAAGCTGCCGCAGTCATGTGCTCATACCGGCCATGTGTTGTCACCACAAGCCGCTGTCTCCAACCCCATGCACCCTGCTGTGAAGGAGAAGCTGTACTCTTACGTGGCCCTTGGCATCACTTCGACACTCATTATGCGACGACTGCTGACACAGTTTGTTCAGGCGGATTTGTCACGCCAAGAACATGTCAGCGTAAACGAGGGGGATAGAGCGTATTTCCCATCCAGCCAGGATGTACGCAATCATATCCACAGTGCCCTTGTAGCTGGCCAGTACTCGGGTCTTGACGAAGAAAATCTCCAACACAAAGTGGAGGAGTGGAGGAAGAACGACGCTTCGGCCAGTTTCTTCCTTCGGCCATGTACCGAACGAAAGACGACAGCTGCCTGCAACGAAAGTGTGCCGCATGCCAAAAAAGACCGAGGTTTCGCTGTCTGTGATGATGACGATGGTGATGGTGAAGCTGCTACGTTTCATCAGTTTCTTTTCGTTCACCAGAATGGTGCACAGAAAAGGCTTCTCAACAAATATGGTGACATTGCACTTCTGGGTGCCACATACAAGACAACTAAATATAGCCTTCCCCTCTTCATGCTAGTAGTCCGCACCAATGTAGGTTACCTGACTGCTGCAGAGTTTATTTGTGAAGTCGAAACAACAGAAGCCATCACAGAAGCACTTCAAATAATATCTACCTGGAATCCACAGTGGACCCCGTCGTACTGGATGGTGGATTACAGCGACGTGAAGTACCAGGCCATTCGACATGTCTTTCCCAGGGCACCGATTTATCTGTGCACCTTCCACCGGGAGCAAGCTTGGATGCGATGGGTTCGTGATGGTATGTTTACTCTTGTATGATGATACAACAAAAATGATTTGATAACATACTGTATATATATATATATATATATATATATATCAGACGAGGTCGGTGACTCCTATTAAGACAAAATGTCGCTATCATAAGAGCCACCCCATTTACGTAAAATGACGTAGGTTCTTTCAATCAGTGCTCGAGGCTATATTTGGCGGAGAGAGATCGTAGAAATTGGTGGTGCAGAAAAGTTGAAAAACAAGTGGAATTACTGATTGATAAGTATTATTCTTGCCTTAATATCATTCATAAAGTTGCAATAAACATATATTGAGTAGCAGTTGTGCTTAAAGTTAGTTAGTTATAGTATTTTAGAATACCTTAGTATAGTGAGTGATAATAGGGTAACTCACTTAGGCTTCGATAATTTGTAAACAAGATTTAACAAACCTGATTATGTGGTAGAATATATAGGAGATAAAGTAACAACCATCAAACTACTTACATAAGATAATATCTGTGTAAGCCAGTACTTGCTAGATATTTTGATTAGGTAGCATTGTTGTTAAAATTAAGTAAGGGCGATAGTCGGGCGGCGTAACCTAAATAAATAAAGCAGCCTAAGTTAACGTAACGTAATTGATTGTATTTAAATTAGGTCACTACCGGTAATGTTAGCGTTCGTGTCAGGATAAATAGTTGGCTGTGTAATTGAAATTTGTAACCTAAAGTGTGCTGTAGTACACAGGAAACAGTCTTTATAAAGACTAAGTTAGTTAATTTATTAAATAAATTCTGATCGGGATATGGCGCTTGCAAGCGGCAAGTCAAGGCAAAGCGACACTTGGTGTGCGATCACTGCCACAGCTGGGTAGATTTTGCATTGTCCGGCTGTGGGAAGTCATGGGCAGAAACCATGGAGGAAGGATTCACCTTTCAGTGCATTGGGTGTTGGAAGGTGGAGTGTCTGCAGAAGGAGATAGTTAGGTTGACAGATATTGTGAAGGGAATGGAGATGGGAATTAGCAAGGAGGCAGGTCGAATGGAGAGAGACGACAGGGAGAGAGGTGAGAATACTGCAAGACTGAAGGAGAATAGCAGTGGCAAGAAAACTGAGGAAAGGAGATTGAGAGAAGGGAAGGTGATTGGAGGGGAAGAAATTGGAAAATCGACAACAGAAAACGTGACAAGCGTGAAGGTGACAGGGAAGAAAGTGACCGTAGAGAAGGAGGGAGGGAAGATGGGAAGGGAGAGGAGAGAGGAAAACGAGATGGGACGAACGAAGAAGGGACGAAAGGAAGTGAGAGAAAATGTGATAGAAGAGAAGTCGATAAAAGGGAAGGTGACAAGAGAAAAAGCAACAGGAAAGAATGGATCGGAAGAGAATGTGACAGGAGAGACGACGACAGGGGGGAAAGACAACAAGCAGACAGATGCAAACCGAAGAAGGAGCTATTCTAAGGCAGTGATTGAGGGGGCAATGAGGAAAGAGAGGGTGTTTATGGGCGACTCCATTATGAGAAAGACGGACAAGGCACTGAGCGAGGGGAAGGACATCGTTGTTTGTTTACCGGGGGCTAGGATTGAACATGTAACTGACAGGGTAGAGAAGGTATTGGGACATGGCAAGGGGGGGTCTATACTGGTACATGTAGGAACAAATAATGCAGACAGGGAGGGAACAACTGCGATAGTACAGAAGTATAGACAGTTAGTGAGGAAGCTACAGAAGACGAGAGTTGAACAGGTTATTCTGTCAGGAATTTTGCCAGTAATGGGAGGAAGGGGGGCAACGTATAGAAACTGTAAGAGGATGGCGATCAACGCACTAGTTGAGCAGATGTGTGACGAAGAGGGGGTGGGATTCACAGATTTATGGGGATACTTTGTTGGGAGGGAAGATATGTACATGAGAGATGGCCTCCATCTTAGTGGAAAGGGGGCAGCAGTTTTCTCAGAGAACCTGCTGCGATCTGTTGACAGTGGGACAGGTTGTATCTATTTAAACTAGATTCGCAGGGGGGACTCACAGAAAAGCCTGAAAATGGAGGCATAGATAAAGACAGCACAAATAAATCAGCAAATAACAGTCTGGAAAACTCTTCTGAAGCTGGATATAAATGTGTTTGTTTAAATGCAAGGAGTATAGTAAACAAAATAAATGAACTAAACATTATGGTAGAAGATATTGACCCTCATATAATAGGTATAACCGAATCCTGGACCACCACCGATATATCAGATGCTGAATTGGGACTGACAGGATATGTAATGTTTAGAAAAGATAGAATAGGAAGAAAGGGAGGTGGAGTTATTTTATATATTAAAGAATCTATTCAGGCTTATGAAATAAAATTAGAAAGAGAAGCAGATTGCGAAGAAGCTGTTTGGTGTAACATAGTTACAGGAAACTCAACGTTAACAGTTGGGTTAGTTTATCGAAGTCCAAACATAAGCATAGAAGAGAATGAAAAATACAAAACGCTATAAGGGAAGTAAGCAAACGGGACTGTATTATTATGGGGGATTTTAACCACGGGCATATACAATGGAAATCTTTACAGAGTATGGGGAGTGAGGACCACACGTTTTTAGTTTTAGTTCAAGATACATTCCTTTCTCAACATGTGCTAGAACCAACCAAGGGTGAGAATGTGTTAGACATAGTTTTGTCCTCACAGAATGAATTAGTTGACAATGTCAAGATATGTGAGCCACTGGGGAGTAGCGATCACAACCAGATACATTTTACCATCAAAGTAAAATCAGAAAGGAATAGTAAAAAGCAGTATAGGAGAAATTTCCACAAAGGAAGGTATAAGGACATGAGGAAATATTTAGCAAAGATAGACTGGAATAACACACTGAAAAATAAGACGGCAACAGAATGCTGGAATATATTAAAGAGTGAAATTAAGTGCATAGTCGATAAATTTGTACCCTTCAAAAAACAAGGAAAACGGTCCAAAACGAAACACTTATCGAAAGAAGCCATTAGAAAAATTAAGTATAAACAAATGATGTGGAAGTCATACAGATGTACTGGAAATGATGAAGACTACAACAGTTATAAAGAAGCACTTAACCAAGCTACAGCTGAAATTAGAAAGTCAAAGAGAAGCTATGAACAACAATTGGCTAGTAATATAAAACATGACGGCAAGAGTTGTTATGCGTATGTTCGAAGCAAACAGAAAGTTCGAGATAAGGTCGGTCCTCTAGAGAATAGTGCTGGACATATAATATCAGAGGGATTCTTAATGGCAGAAGACCTGAATGAGTACTTTAGTTCAGTGTTTACCAGGGAAGATATTAGTTCACTGCCAGTACCAGAGGCTAAGTTCAAGGGGGCAGATTCAGACTATTTAGGACAATTAATTGTAACCCCGGAAATGGTAGCTAAGAAAATAAGGGCTATGAAGGATAATAAATCACCTGGAGTGGATGGTATTCCACCCAAACTACTATTGGAAATTGTAGAACAAATTAGCATACCGCTTGCAACAGTTTTCAACTTGTCATTAGAAGAGGGAGTGGTTCCTTTAAAATGGAAAGAAGCAAACATTATACCGTTATTCAAAAAAGGTTCGAGAAACAAGTCGGAGAACTATAGACCAGTGAGTTTAACATCAGTGACTTGTAAATTATTAGAAAGACTAATTAAAGATCACATGGTGGATTTTCTTGTTAGACAAAACTTGATTAACCCATCTCAACATGTTTTTTAAAGCGAGGTCATGCTTAACAAATATGTTATGTATTTTGGAAGGCATCACTAAGTGGGTAGATGAGGGATCACCAGTAGATATCGTCTACTTAGATTTTCAAAAAGCTTTCGACAAAGTACCACATCAAAGATTACTGCTTAAACTAAAGGCCAATGGCATAGGAAATGGTATAATAAACTGGATAGAACAATGGCTGATTGACAGAAGACAACGCGTAGTAGTTGATGGGGAGCCTTCAAACTGGAAATCGGTATTGAGTGGGGTACCACAGGGATCAGTATTAGGACCTATATTATTCTTAATATATATCAACGATTTGGATGATGAAATAACAAGCAAGGTGTTGAAATTTGCGGATGATACAAAAGTGTTTAGAAGGATTAAAAGTGATGGAGATAGACAGCATTTACAAGATGACCTTGACAGGTTGATCAAATGGTCTGAAAAGTGGCAAATGCTGTTCAATTTTGGGAAATGTAAATGCCTCCACACAGGACATGGGAACGAAGAGGTAGAATATACAATGGGGGGTACTGTACTAAGTACTACTGTAAAAGAAAAGGACTTAGGTTTAACCATTAGTGCTGATATGAAGGTTTCAGAGCAGTGCGGAATTGCAGCTTCAAAGGGAAATCAAATCCTTGGATTAATTAGGCGAAACATAACGTAAAGGAAAAAGAGCTAATAATACCGCTGTACAAAACAATAGTTAGGCCTCATTTAGAATATTGTATTCAAGCGTGGAGGCCATATCGCAGGAAGGACATAGATATGCTAGAAAGAGTGCAGAGGAGAGCAACTAAAATGATACCAAAACTGAGGGATCTTAGTTACGAAATACGCCTAAAAAAATGCGGTTTAACAACACTAGAGACCAGAAGATTGAGAGGAGATCAGATAGAAGTGTTTAAAATATTGAAGGGTTATGAAAATATTGATAGAAATATTTTTTTTTTAGTTAAGAAAGATAGAAGGACTAGAGGACATGAAGTTACATTGGCAAAGGAGCAGAGTAGATTGGATATAAGAAAGTTTTCATTTTCACAAAGGACTGTAAATGAATGGAACAGATTACCTGCTGATTGTTTGGGTGCTAGTAGCGTGAATATGTTTAAAAATAAAATCGACACATACCTCAGACGGGCGGGATACACATAGATAAAAGGGTCGGACTCTCGATAAGCCAAAGGGCTTCCTTGTCCACCTGCCACCCAGAGTTAATTCTCGGGGTGGCAATCTTGTTAAATCTTGTTAAATCAACAATAAAGTCAATCTCAAACGTGTGGGTGTGTGTGCGTGTGTGTGTTCGTGCCTGCAACTGTATTATTTTTTTGCATGTACGTATATTCATGTATGCATTCTAACGCTAGCGTCTTTGTAATCGATTGCACATTTTCAAAACTTCATTTATGATATGTTTTGGTGGCATGTATAACAGTTTGATAATGTGCACCTACAATCGTATTTTTGTATATAAAAAAAAAAAAATTCACATACATTGAAAAACCTTGCATACGGTGGGTGTATATCTTATCTTTAATTAAATCAGGCGTGTTATTTATAGCGTGTGGCAAGTTGTATTTCAAACACTTCATTGCAAAGTCATGCTTAGTTCTGAAAGTATATATATTTTGTGTATTTCGAGTGTCGTAGTTGTGTATGTTATCTTTTGGAACAATTTACCATTTTAATAAATAATCCGGTAGATTTTTGTGAATATATCTGAAGTAAAATTTTAACTCTTGTAGCTTTAAGATATCTTCAACTTTTAACAGGTTTAGTTTTTTAAAAGTGGTTCAGTATGTGAGTTGTATTTGTTTAGTGTTATTATTCGCATTGCTTTCTTTTGGATTTTCATAATTCTGTTTCCCTGACAACCCCATGCCATAATGCAATAATTAATGTGAGATAATAGTAACGAGTTATATATCAGAACTTTTATTTGCACATGTAGTGCGTATTTTAATCTATTTAATATGCCAATTATTTTGGAACATTTATTTGATACTTTTTCAGTGTGTTTTTTCCAATTTAAATTTGAGTCCAAAGTCAACCCGAAGAAGTTAAAGTCGTCTACTTTTTCAATATTTACATCATCTATTTTAGGTGTAAAAGTCGTTATGCGTTTATTTGGCATATGGAAGATCATATATTTTGATTTGTTTTTATTCAGCGATAATTTATTAATTTTTAGCCATTCGATAACTTTAGAGAGTTCTTCATTTATTGAGGATTGTATGTTTTTATTTTCGGGGTTGTCACTAACAGAGTTTAAAGTACTAAATGGTGTAGTGTCATCTGCATACATAATGAAATCGAACTTATGACTGGCTTGTGAGAAATCGTTAATATATATAACAAACAATAGTGGTCCGAGTATTGAACCTTGAGGAACGCCAATGGTTACTGATAAAATGTCTGACTTTATATCTTCTATTTCAGTGTATTATTTTATATTTTGTAAATAACTTTTAAGTAGTTGTAGTGTTGAACCTTTTAGGCCATAGTATTTTAATTTATTTAGTATAATATTATGATCGATGGTGTCAAATGCCTTAGACAAGTCGATAAATATACTAATAGGTATGTCATTTGTATCCATTTGAGTTACTATTCTATCAATTAGCTCAAGTGCGGCATATTCAGTAGATTGTTTCGGTCTAAAGCCATACTGGTTATCAGAAAGAAGTTTTAAGTCGTTAAAATATGATGATAGTTGAGTAAAAATTATCTTCTCAAGTACTTTTGATATAGAAGGAAGAAGAGAGATAGGCCTGTAATTTTCAAATAATGACGGATCGCCTTTTTTAAATATTGGAATGACTTTAGCAATTTTGAGTTTGTCAGGGAACATTCCGGTGTGTAATACTTGGTTCATTAGAATCGCTAATGATTTGATAATGACTGGTTCAATTATTTTTAGTAATTTTGAAGATATACCATCAAATCCATAGCTGTTTTTAGTAGGGAGACTTTGTATAACTTTTTTTACAGTATCTTCACCTACTTTTTCAAAAGTAAAAGTAGAATTTATTTGTTTATTTAGAAAAGAACTGTAGGTTCTGTTACCTGCATATTTAATATCTTCTGCTATAGAGTGACCTATATTTGTAAAATATTTATTAAATTTGTTAGCAATACCTTTTTTATCTGTTAGTTTGACACCGTTATCATTAAAAAATAGTGGTAATTTATGCTGTGTAGGTTTTTTGAGAGAAATTCATTAATAGTTTTCCAAGTGTTTCTTATATCGTTTCTGAATAGATTAAAACTGTGTTCAAAATACTTTTGTTTTGCTTCATGAATGTTTTTCTTTAATATCGTGTTATACGTTTTGAGATTAATGTTAATAGTTTCATAATTTAACGAATTTGGATTTGTTACTTTCAATTGTTTATATAGTTTGTCTCGATACCGAATTGATTTTAGTATTCCTTGAGTAATCCATGTTGATTTGTTATGTTTATATCTATTAAATTTAACTAATTTGGTTGGCATATGCTTTTTTGTTGCCCGTGAAATTTCCTCGTATATGATCTCGTAATTACGATTTGTATCGGCATTCACATTTCTATTTAGTTTATTGTAAATTGCATCTGAATTTATTTCATGTTTAAACTTATACATTGCTACTTCGTTTGACATGTTTATTTTTACGTATCGAGGAGATGGTTCTGGATTTAGTAAAATGTCAATAATAATTAAAAGAAAATTGGGACAAGTCATCGGTTTCTGCCTTCCATGTTTCTTGTAAACATATAACACTAAATTTAAAATTAATACTGCTTAGTTCCTCTACAAAAGCCTCTAATTCATAAAAATTTGCATTTATCGATTGTATATTAGTGCATAAGATACTAAAGCATTTTGTGTTATTCTGAGCTAATTTGGTAAACGTATCAAAGTCGTAATAAGATGAGCGACGTATTATTTGAGGTTCATCATTTTCAATATCATTTATATTTAGAACATTTATTAAATCACTGTTATGAATACCTCCTAAATATGAGAGGAATGTTTCGTCAAATGCCATGATTTAGTCTGGGTGTTTTCTTTAAAATATATGTGTAAATTAATTCATGCTCCATTTCAAGATAATATGATTGATTGTGATTCAGTTTATTTTTGACATGGTCATTTGCTAGTGTTAATGGTATGGTGTGGTGTGTGTAAATGTATGCGTAAGCTGAGATGGACTTCTTGTGGTTTTGTATGAGAACAAATAAGAAACAAAATATGGTTACCGTCGTGAATACAAGATGGCCCTTTTCTTGGAAGAACATAATATACATTGTATTTAAACGGTGTTTATGCCACATTATTTCGTATGTATGACTGCTGATAATAGCATTTTTTCTCAACGCCACATAGTACTATAACTTCCGTTTTAAATGTTTTTTTTATAATTACTTATATTAATCGATAAGATATAATTAGAAAATAGATTGTGTATAAGACAATAAACAATTTAAGGAAATCACAATTTGGCAGTGAAAGTTTCAGGCTTTTCAAAACTATATACCATTTACGTATATCAGTTTGATTAGTTGATATCCGCCAGAGATCTGATCAGTGAAACACGGCGCTGGGTAAGATCTTCATTGAGAGAGATCGCGTTGAGTATCTTTTCTCCGCGCCGCATAGTACTATGACTTCCGTTTAAAATCCAAATTTGTAATTACTTACATTAATCGATGAGATATAATTAAATTATAAATTGTATATAAGACAATAGACAACTTAAAGAAATCAAAATTCGGCAAAGCAAGTATCAGGCTTTTCAAAGTCGCATACCATTTACATATATATCAATTAAATTCGTCAATATCCGCCTGAGTGCATACCTCTTTGACAGAGTTTGATAGTGTCTTAACCAGCACTTTCCCGTTGTAGGTCCAGCAGTCTTGGATCTTCTTGTTTCTCTTTAGTTGTCTACTTGATCTGGCCAGTGCGGCACGGCGCTGGGTGAGATCTTCATTGACAAAGATCGTGTTGTCGTCGTCTCGCAGTCTGCGACGTTGACGGATGACCGCGTCTCGCACATTCATATTCAGCACATAAACATAATGGTTTTTATTGATGATTGCACATATTCTCAGCTGCACCTCTGTAATTATTGCAATTTGTGGAAACACAACGTCGCAAATATAAGTTATGTGCATAGTGATGGCCGAATGTGAGTATTCATATGTGTAAAATATTGGATATAAATGTTTCAGACAAAAACGGTCTGGATGTGAGTGAAAGGGAGGACTTCCTATCATCCATGCGGACCATTGCAAATGCGGAATCCAAACTGACTTACGAGACAGCGGTGAAAGCCTTTAGAGAAAGTCACCTTTACAACACCAACAGGAAGGTGAAGACATACACTGAAAACTGGTGGCTCAATATACCTGAGGTTAGTTGACTCTCACGTAATGGTGGCGGACTGGTGTAAGACCAAATTAATAATAATACTAGTAACAATAATACCCCAGTAATATTCACATACGTATACAGACATGAATATATATCATGGAAGCAGATGAGGATTAATATCGTAGAAGCATCTTTAAAATGTCAAATGTTTGTAACAGAAAGCACGTGTAGTTGATGTCTGCATATATATTTAAGGACATATATTGTTTCTCTTGAAAAAACAAACAGTATTTCTTTGTTATGTCAGAAGATAAATCACGCTGTTGCGTTTTGTACTAATAAATAACAATCAAAATCAAGTATTATTATTTTCAGCGATGGTGCAGTGCGTTCACTGATAGTGGATTCCACATCCAAGTCACAACCAACAGTGGTGTCGAGTCTTTACACCGTTCATTGAAGCACAGCTACTTGAAACTGTCAGGAGTTGGAAGCCTTGTTAACTTGGCCTGTAATCTGGTTGAGCAGTTTGTACCCGATCAGCTGCACACATATGCCCAGAAGAACTATAGAAGTAGTGAACAGTATCGGCGGTTCAATGAAGATATCCCCTACTATCTTCGCAACAGACCACGCAGCGTTGTACAACACTGTCTGCGGGCACATGAAGCAGCCTCTGCTTACAATGTACAATACCTCAACATGGTAGGCAACCACAAGTTCGAGGTTTGCAGTGAACGTGACCCCAGTATCTGGTATGAAGTAGACTTCGGATCACCCGAGAAGCCACCATCATGCCAGTGTTGGACGTTCAGATCTTCAAACCTGCCATGCAAACACTTCTTTGCGATCTTCAGGAACACACCTATGTCTTGGGCTGATCTAACACCGGAGTATCGAGACAGTCCATACATGACCTTGGACATGGGTGTCACTTGCCAGACTCCCGTCAGCGTTGCTGTTGTCCAACCTACAAATGAAGGCACTGATATTATAGGACATGAAGACAGTACACAGCAGCACAGTGCACCTGCAAGGGTGGACAGAAAAGAGGAAGGAAACCTACAGATTGCACAGCAGAAACTGCGGACAGCATCAAAACAAGTTGAAGATGCTAGCTTCCTGTGTTCACAAGCACAAAGCATGGTGGAAGTGACTCAAATGCTACAACAAGCTACAAAGAAACTTCTTGCTCATGCCGTCATTGACAACAAGTTGTACATACGACCGGAGCAGAAACAAGTAAAGAGACGTCCCAACAGAAGGCAGTTACCAGCTCGCAAAAAAAGGAAAACAGGTAAAGCAAGACACACAATGCAAAAAGGTAGTGAGAGAAAAATGTATATTAGTTACGGCTTAGTCACGGTTCAGTTCATAGTCTAGCTATATACAATATACGCCTTGCCAACCAAAAGGCAATAAGAACAAGATGTCATTTTGTTAATTTATTATTATTATTTATTAGTATGCATATGGCATGTTTGTAAGATTTCTTGAACTTAATTACACATGATAAAGTAAATCTATAAAGTAGTAAAATCTATCAATGAGTTAAAACCTGTTCAGTATGCCATGCCAGTGGTGCCAATCAATTAAACCATTTATATATTAGTCTGGTCACTTTTCCAGACAGAGGACTTGGCTTCCCATTAGCAGTCACATATAGTATTAGTTTGTGCTTATTTGGTGAACTTTCAAGGCACAGGAAGAGAACGTGGCTTCCCAGGCAACACCAGTCAGTCATGGGGATATGGGTTAGATAAATTCATGCATTAGAGAGGGCAGGTTAGAGTGTTCTATTGCTACATCCAGTCAGTGGCTAGCTGCACACATGTAAATCCAGACACACATAAGGACGTCTTTAAAAATTACCAAATAATCCTGATTATTTTCAATAGTTTTACCGAAATGTCCTATTACCGAAATGTCTGATTACCAAAATGTCCTGTTACCGAAATGTCCTGTTTCCAAAATGTATGTTGCCCAATTGTCCATGGCCAAAGTGTCATTTAGCAAAACGTCTGGCTACCGTTTGTGCCGTGTCTGGGACATGTTCTGAATGTAATAGAATATTAATTGTTAATTATAACCAAACACGACATGCCCATAGCCATGGAGTAGCACACGAATTCCGGATTTTCCAAAAATGTGAACCCCTTAATTGTGATCTTTAAAATGTGAACCCCTGATCATTATTGCATATCTTAATATTCCATGTTTCTCGTAATAGTCACCCTCCTCATAAAAGCAGCTTGATGTTGTCTAAACAGCCTAATTGCTACAGGTGTTAAAGGGAGAACCCTTATTTGTGATCAGCAGTGATTGAAAGGGAAGCCTGGCTGGGCAGAGTGTCCCCAGTGTCGTGTTATAGACAAGTCATTGGAGTTACTCTCTTCAAACGACCATAGCGTCCATTTAAGCGTGCAACACAACTTCGCACTGTCCCATGGTCTGCTGCTCTGCATACTCATGGCATAGTAAATGCACAAGAAGCAAATTTTATTACAAAGATGTCAATGTTTTTATGAATGTTAATTTTACAGTTTACATGTGTTTTGTTTTATTATATTAAAATAGCTTTATATTTCCTAAGTTGATAGTTTCTTATTAGCAGCCCGCGAACTTACTCGACTTATGCCCGCGGGTATGGGCCGAGCCTGGAAGCATGCGGGCTGGGCCTCGGAAAAACATTTCCGGGTCTAAGTCGGATCTTGGCCTAAATTTTTATTTTGCACTCTAATAGCTAAGTGGGGGCCAGGCTTAGGCTAAAATTCTAGGCCCGCGAAGGGCACTAAGAAGCATAATATTATTATACGTGTTGCCCGAGTTGAATGCAAAATGTGGCTGTTTATAAAAAGGTAAGTTCTTAGATAGCGCAGTACCCAGTCCTCAGGACTGTTCAAAGCGCTTTAAACTTTATTCCCTGGCAGACCTGTTCAATCGAACACCATATCGACTTCTATGGGAAACAATTAATGTGCGAAGACTATTCGTACACAAATAGCCACCACTGTCTATAGCCAGGTACTCGTTCATACATCTGAATGAACTGAAGCAATGTAGAGTAGACGAACTTACATAAAGTTCGACACGGCCGCACAAGATACGAACCGGCGTTGTCTCAGTCGAGAGTACGAGTCTCTTATCTACTGCGCTCCACATTTATTTAAAAGAACATCTGCGTTGCGTCCGCGTATTTTTTCTATACGTCCTTCAAACAATGCAATGTGTTATACAGCAGTATATAGTAAACTAATTAGGCATAGGATAGCTTGTGGATATTTGATCACAATAATAGGTCAAAAGCACGTTTCACAGATGCGAATCGTTTCGAACATTATGGTTTGAAAAAATGCGTTAAAACACACGCACGAACATACATACGTACGCACACATAGTATGAACGCGCACACACGCACCCCTCATGTACGCGCGCACTCACACACGCACACAAACAGGTAGCGAAACATCTTAACACATCCCGTAAACTGTTTTAATCGACTAAAAGTTAGGCCTACTACAGTCTGCAGAGGCAGCGGCAGGCGGGCAGTGTAGCATTTACAATTATTCCAAGTACACTATTCAATAAGGAACTATAATGCACCGTGAGATACGTAGAGTGGGTTCAGATGTATTCCTGGTTCACGAACACAATCACAGGGTTCTATTTTTTTTATTCTTTGTTCAGCGTTTTTGCTGGTTAACATGTAGTCGATGATTAAGCCTATTTATGAGGGTTTCCATATCTTTAGTGACTTTTTGTGTCCACACATTCCAAGAGGTCCTGTTCATTGAAAAATTATATTTACAAGTAATGTTTTGGACATAACCCTCCTTAAAGGTTATGAATATATCATACTAAAATATTTATCACTTCTGGTATACCAACAGATGTAGACTAAAATGTCAAATGTCACTCCATGACGCAAAATTACTATGTCCCAGTACAAGTTCTCAACTTAGTCAATGCTTATTTAGATAATTTCAAGATGTAGAATTGATTCAAATGTGCCCTGTTCCAGTAATCAATGTATTTACTTTAATAATAAAACAACTGTTGAAACAAATATGTTTGTCTTTTACTTGTTACAGCTATAAATAACATTATCCCACTGACTTGTGTCACTCCATGACATTGTACTACTATTGACCTTTGCAACGGTTTTCTAAGTGTTGTTGAAGCAGGCTGATGGTGCTCCCTTTTCCCAACACATACTGCTGGCAGTGACACATGGTAAGATTGTGTGCAATAAAAACTGTTTGAACTACCGATATAATGTGCTAGAATACCAATGGATGTGTTAATCCATTGTCACCTCAGTGACATCCACTCCCCACTTCCCAGTAAACCTATCTGCCCGACACTACCAATCATAAAAAGAGTTATTAAACCACTTGACAATTCTGTGTTATGGCTGATAACAGACACATTTAGCTGCATGTTTTGAAGTGAAATACTTGAATTTGTCACTCCATGACAAAGGGACATGTCATGGAGTGAATGTTGTGTCATGGAGTTAATGAATAGTACAATTGTTTAATTTCTTGTTAGTGATTGGGGCATATGTACATTTAAATATGTTCAGTTGAGTGTGGGTTGCTTTCTCATCTTCTCAAGCCTAAATAATGTCAATTAATAAAGTATTATCACCAGCAAAATATATTGATCTGCAAGGACCACATATTGATTTAAAGTTTTGCATGTATTCTAGAGATAAAACAATGGATCACACCAGATGAAAAGAACTGGTAAAACGAAAACAGAAACAAATTGAGGTAAGCAACAGGGATGTGAGACAGCAAAAACAAAGGTGGCGAGAGTCAGCTGAGCATTATCGAGCAAATGAAAAGGTTTACCGGCAACAACTATGTTTACTTCAGCAAAACACCCCAACAACATCACCAGAACAAGATGATAGTGGTGCTAATGCAGATGCAGCAAACACGATGCAACAAACACATCAGAACGAATCACTACAGAAGCAACGTGGTCGTCAGCGAGTGCGTCAGGACAGAAGCAAGTTGTACAGGAGAATGAAATGGAGAAATCAAACCGTAAAGCAGATTACAGCACCTTAAATCACAACAACTGGGCAAGTCGACACCAACAAGATATGTTAACCGTTTGCTGCGAAACAGCAAGAGCAAACTTACTCCAAAGATGCGCAAGCAATTGTCCTTCTCAACAGCTGTGATGTCAGGCATCAAGGAGAGGTACAGAAGATCCAAGTCATATAAAAAAAAGCAAATGATTACCAAATTGATGCAATTCCGCATAAAGGATGCGTGCAATGGCTTATGGTGTTCTCGGCATCGCCAAAAAGCTGACTCGTGGCATGGAGAACTTGACTAACTAGGGCAGAGACTATCAGGTAAAGTCAAGACATTCCTATGCAGAGATGACAAAAGTAGAATTACTACCAGCAGATGAGACACAATCACCAAAAATGGGGTTAAACTGCAACGAAGAATACTCTCAGAGACAATGACTCGGCTGCATGGAAAATACTGTGCCGAGTTCCCCAAGTGTAAGATGGGTTTATCCATGTTCTGTCGGTTATGTGGGAACCAACGGTACAGATGGCCAAAAAAAACCGACATCGCTTGGCTGGAGTCATGCCTACTTCCGTCTCCAGTCATTGAGCAGCAGGGGCCAGGAAAAACTGTGTATACTTTTGATTAAGAGGTGGCCATAATGACTGGCTTCTTCAACTGAATTCAATGATACACGTTTGATGTGTCGCTAGTGATCGCTATTGCTAATGTAGATTAGTTTCTTGTTGTAAGCACAAATGCAAAGTATGTATGCCTACTTAATAAAGCGAAATGCGAAGTGTGCATGCCAGATAGCTGCGGGTTTGTGTCATTCCATGACACTTGTTTGGTTACGAGCCTGCATGCCAGTATTTACCATGACGCCATGTCACCTCCATCACGGAAGTTTATTTTGAAATGCCCTAATTAATGTAATCTGCTGGGTAACACACAATGATCCTTATATATAAAACACCTAGAAAAACCCAAAGGCACCCGAAATCAACATGATTTATTTTTGTCATACAGTCCAGTTAAAAGTCACTAAAAATATGCAAACCCTCTTATAGTATTACTATATTGACGTCGAAGTGTTCAGTTGTATTTCTGGTTCACAGTGTTATATTTTCAAAATCTTTCATTCTATCATTTCTTTACCAACATTTCAAAAATGTGTTATCAAACAATGAATTCGTTATTTTCCGTACAGGTGCTAAAAACTCATGAGTTGCCAAAAGCTCGTGTGGCCGAGTGGTTATGTTGCTATAATTAGTGGTAGTTGAAATTTTGGTCATGGGTTCGAATCCCACAGATAACTTATTTTGTAATGTTTTATTTACCCGATTTAAAAAAAATGAATGTTTATGATATGACTAAATAAATACCGCTATTCACAAATTATCGAATATTTTCGTTGCAAATCAAATAATACAATTTATAAATTGGATAACAAGAAATTGGAAGAAAAGAAGAATCTATGTAAGAAAATTGCAACATTGTGTTACCAAATTGCAACATTTTAAGTATTCATTATAACAAATCCAAAGGATGGAAATTTATGTCATCGATTGAAGGCAAACGTGTTTAGGAGAAGCTACTTAGTGAAATATTTACGGCTATTGAACGACGAAAACTAATTTCGCGAAAATACGCCACTGCATACAATCTGCACTGATAATAAGCCATATTTGCGGCAAGCCTTCCATTATAAATTAAAATCAAGATACAATTACAAGATAACACACAAACGCATACACACACGCTACAGCCTACTGTCTCAGTGTCTTGTGCATGTTTGTCTCTGCCGCCAGTGTGCGCGCTGCCTCATCGCGAGTCATCAGTAAACTCGTATATTGTAGTGACATAAATCCGATAGGAGCGACGTTGGTTTGTACCTGTGATGTACACAGTTGACGTCAGGATCGTAATGTCATGCTGGCAACTCGACTCGTTACTCCACAGTTTGAGTGCACCGGGAATCGGCGAAAATACAACGTTAAACGTTCCGTTGGCCAACTCAGTTGTAGAAGTTGTGGAAGTCAATAGTCTGAGCAGGGCATTAGGATCAAAATGCGTTGCGTTGGGGTTAGTATACGTGATTGTGGCCGTTACGCCTACTTCGTGTATGTCAGAATTTAGCGGCCGTTTAAAAGTGGGTGGAGTTTAATAGCACGAAATCAGATAGTGCCTTAGTGGTGCCTCAACTGGTAGACTGGTGAACTGTGTCGACACCGGAAACGGCACGGTTGTAGGTCGGTTAATAGCCTATTTAGGGGTGATTATCGGGAAACCATTTATATAGCTGATTAGCAGAAAGTGTAAGCTTTCAAACGAAAACATGATAGTTGGAATCGGACGAACCGTAAGGGTACTAGCAGCCATTCATGAAAGCGTTTTGGACGTGCTTTGAGTTGTGAATTTTTCGCTCGCTTTTCTATTTTTTGTATCCAATTCAATTCAATCATTCAATAATAAATCAGTATGCCTCAGTGGTACTCTCAATTGTATTTGAACCATTCAATACCACTGGACCATTCAATGATAAATCAGGATTCAGTGGTACTCTCAGTGGTATTTGAACATATTCAAACCATAATAAACAAATCTATGGTCAAATATTTGATGTTTTCCTATTTTATTAATTGACATTAATATTAAGAATGTTTCTAATGCAATATATCGTGTCGTATTTAACATAAGTAATTGGCTTACCGACTAATAAAATATCATAATTCATAACAAACCAATCAGACTACCTCATCCGTTTATTACCGGAAACAAGAAGCAGCTAGACATCGTATTTGAGAGCGGAATTTAAAATGTTGGTTTTCGATTTTTTCACATCACTCGATCTCAGAAGTCGGAGGTTAAACATCTTGGGGAACCGCAGGAATCGTTATCAAAAGATCATGTAGTTACATTCTCACGTTTTGGTGCATTTTGAGAATGACAATACAATAGAGATTGTAAATATCGAAAACGTGATCACTTCGACGTTGTCGTGGAGATGGACGGAACAAACTTACAAAGCTTGACACGAAATCGAAGAGATTGCTTGTGTGTGAGTGTGTGTCATACCTGTCAAGTACTACGGTTTAGCCGTATAGTCACTACGGTTGTATTGATAAAATTAAAACTACGGGCGTAGTAGGAAAACCATACGGTTTTACGCTTGTGTTTTGAAATACATTTTTAACGAATTTATCGCGTTCTTTATATTGTTGTCGGTAAATTCGCCGACCGACACACTCGTAAAACTCCCTTATGGTTCGCGCTCTTTTTTGGGCCTAGTAAAATTCCTGTACAATTCGTGCAGTGCCCCGGAACGACCACTCACAAATGCATTTTCGTGTTGTTCGCGGGCGCGAACTCGTGGGCATTTACGTGTAAAGATTATGCTTTTTACCGATAATTTATGGTTTTTGTCTGCCATGACTACTGTTTTGTTTCACAGGACTTGACAGGTATGGTGTGTGTTTATTCAGTTGAACATGCTCGAACATGGACCATATTTTGAAATCAGATTTAGATGATCATATGCATGTACAATTAAGACCGGCGCACTGTTGTTAATTTACCTTGTCTATGTTTTCTTTTATACATCTGCTCAAAGTGAAATATTTATGTGCATCGTAGTATAAATTGTTTCCTCTTATAATTAAGTTTAGTTTATGTCAATGGTATTTTAATAGCATGGAACTTAACAATTTGTGGTATATACACCTTTTATTGGCGTGTGCTAGCAACATGGTCAGTGCTATTTAAATGCCTTTCAGTAGTGTTCGTTGTATCCCAGCAATCTGGATATCGTTTGGAACCTTACGTTTTCTGCTATTCAAACATCTACACGCTTTCTTGGAGCCATTCCTAAAATAAACAATAAACGGACCTAGAACCGTGCCGGTTTCGGTGCATGTCTTAGACACTGCGAACTGGTTCGCCAATACACTTCACCAATCTACCGATTGAGATGACGCTAGAATAACAGAAAGTGCGTACTTTCAAATGATACAAAGGTCGTCCGGATAGAACGAGCCGTGAGGGTGCTAGCGACCGTAGAATTGTATGTTTTGGACGTGTTTCGAGTTGTTCATTCTTCGCTCGCTTATTTATTTTTGATGATATTCGATCAACAGTTTGCCCTTTAATCATGTTCAATTTATTATTTTGAATGGTGTTTGGAATAGGTTTCAACAATGCATCAGAGGTATACCATTCGGTGTAAACCAATGACATTCTGAATGGTTTACCACTAGTATACCACACAACAGTGTAATTAAATTATAAATATACCACTGAACGCTATACCATTAATGGTATACCATTCACAATACAGTTGAACGGTATACAAACTAAAATACCACTGAATGGTATATAACTGGAGACCATTCGTTGCCATTGTCTTCAATACCATTAAAATACCATTGGCCATAATACACCCTAATACCATTGAAGGCATTTAGAATGCCATTGAACAGCACAAAAAGGGTTAATTACAAGGACCATTCAGAGTACCATTGAAGACCATTCAAATACACCTGGCCATAATACACCCTAACACCATTCAGGGTTTTTTAAATGGTACTTTTATAATAGATGCATGCGTACACAAGGGGACGCACACACGCGCGCGCGCACACACATACTCTCTTCCCTAAGACGATCCACTATTCTCATGCCCAGCCTCTTTGTTATTATAATTATCTGGGCCGAGTTCATCTCACATACATCTCACAGCAGTCTATATTTGCCCCAGGGCCAGATACATGAGTTGAGACTAGCGCTAGTCTAGGCTCTACGTGCGGGCTAACTGAGCTATAGCCTCGCGAGCGATTCAGTTGCGTTGCATGAGCCGGACGTAACGCGAAGATTTTTTGTTGCATAATAATGACATTATAGCGACAATTATATTACAAAGTGGAACGAATAAAGGTAATTGCAATAAAATAGTAATTCAATAATAACAATAAATCATAATACAAATAATTTACCTTACCATGTAATATCGGATTTTCAGAACTATCGCTCTACTTTGATATATCGAGTTCGATACTCAATAGTTAAGAGGAATATTGAGCATATGGCCCGTAGGGCGGAAATGGAGTATAGGAACGAGCAATGGTAGACATTCGCGCCACTGCAGAAGCACCCAGTGACATAGCAGATGATCTTCTGGCAATTCGTGGACTCTCTGGTGCAGATACTGTAGCTTCCTTGCACGGCATAGGCAATACAACCCTTCTCAAAATTTCCAAGAAGGGAGGATTCTCACTCTCTAAAGTTCGTGATGTGAAGGCCGATATGAAATCTGTTGAAGCTCAGGCCACCAAGTCCATGTGCGCTGCACATGGTAATATAGCAGAGTCGTTTTCATCTATAACGAAATGTAGGGTAAAAATGTGGCGCCCAAACACAGGGAAGAGTGGTGCATCATCAGTGAAAACCTGCTCCCGTTCACCCACCAGTGAGGCATTCATCGAAAATATTCACAGATGCCACCTGCAAGTCGAGATATGGAAAACAGCACTTCTAGTCACCACCAAATATGGACCCAACAACATATTAGGGTATCCCGCTTACACGAACAGTGCCATCTGATACACTCCCCGCACCTCCAGGCATACTGCAGCTCATCCACTGCAACTGCAAGACCTCTGTATGTCGCAATGCAGCTTGTAGCTGCTCCAAGCTAGGATGTACAATATTGTGTCTGTGCGAGGGTGGGGAAGCATGCAACAATCCTCTCACACGAAATCAGTCAGAAGAAGACGACCCTAAAAAGGCTTCTGAAGAACAAGACGACGATATTGAATAACACCAACAATCCTTTGCCAGCTAATTTGCTAACTCAATTCAAGCAAATTAAATTTAATTTGTCATTTAGTCACGCTAGTTGGTTGTTCGAATACATTAAATTTTAATTTGATTTCTGTTGTGTTCTCATTGTTAGAAATGTTGGTACCGATTCCAGGTCTCCTGGAAATGTTTTGGCGGCCATACTGGATTTGTATGCTAATGTAGTGGCCAAATTACATCCAATACATTCACCGTGCTTAAACACTTCGGCGTAGAACCAACATTAAATATTACACCAAAGTATCATAACACTATCTAGATGGAATATCGATATAGAACTTTCACAGGTGTAGCGACCCTTTGATACATCTAGATATAAAACTACCATAGGAGAAAGATCAACGAGGCGATTAACATCTACGGGGGTGTCGGCCAGGAGCTCCCGCCAGTCATGCTCCAGCTTGTGTCACATGACGGAGGTCATGTAACACGACCGTAAATTCAATCTGCTGAAGAAGGCCACGAGATGCGGCCGAAATTATACAGAGACAAAAATATAAAGTTTCTTGAGAGGTAAATATACCAAATAATACTAATTATGTCACGTACTCAAGCCCATAGCGTTCAAGGGGGGTATTTATTGATTCTTCGGTGGTCGGTTCCCAAAATAGACCCAACTGTACCCTCTGCAAGACTCCAACTACACCATCGCTCTTGAGGATCACAACACGTTCAAAATGCACCCCTTCAGACACCCAACTGCACCCTCTTCAGGCTTCTGCAAAACCCAAGCCTTGCTAATTACATATCAACATTCCATGGGAATTGCGACAGAGACGTGTATTAAATGTAATCGATAGTATGACTGTATTCGTTTTCATCTTGACAAATGTTAAATAATTATTGCTATATGCCCTTCGTGTCGTTTTTTTATTTCCTTTTAGAGCAACATAATAGACCTGTAGTAGTCGTGGGTAAATTGCGAGAGCCGTTTTCAACTTCACGGCTCAATCATGGGGGTCTATTTTAGAGAATAACTATGAAAACTTGTGTTCATATAAGATCGACCTATCTAGTTTGAGTATGTGAAAGAAATATACAGATATAGGTCCATAAGTAATTTTTATTTCTCCAAATCATGTTGTTTCGTATTTTTGTTGGAATCGACCACCTACATTTTTATTACGGATATTTGGTAGATACACACATACAATCAGACATGGGGTCAAATACATTTGTATTTGAAAGTATTTAAATAAATTTTGTGTAATATTTGTAATTGAATTTGACACTAATTAAATGAAAGTATTTGTATTTAAATATTTCCATAAAGTATTTGAAAATTTCAAATACTATTTCAAATACTTTTATTTGGGCATGGTTACTAATAAATGATACGTTACATTTTGTATTCACATATCTTGTTTAACTTCTTAAGAGTCGAACATTTTACTGGTTCATTTGATAATTGACAAAATTTTCCAGTCAGAAAGAAAGCCATTATGTGGAAGTCACTGAGGTCATTATGAGAGCATACCAGTGAAGTCAGGATCAATTTGTTAGTTGTCACCTGTGACCAAGATGCAATTAGCAACAACAGGACTTGCACTAGCATGCATCTCGTTTGATCATGGTTTTATTGCCTCTGCTAAGGAACCCTGCTAGCTGCTAAGGCCTGGTATTGTGTCAATGCTTGTGTAAACTGATAAGACATTTGCACTCTGTGAGTTGAGGGGAAGGTAGGGGCTTCCCAAACCAGATCAGTGAGTTGAGGGGAAGGTAGGGGCTTCCCAAACCAGATCATTACTTACTTACATTGTTGTAATTTTACAGCATACCATATATTGCCAGTCTATAAGGAATATCTCATGTAATAGTTATACATAACATCATGGAATTATGTCGATAAACAACATAATGATTTCGTAATATAACATTTGTTATTGTTTTTGGTACAAGCTGTCTGGTTAAAAAGTATATGAAATACTTTCTAATGTATTTGTATTTAAATACTTTTGCATTACAACGTATTTGTAATTGTATTTGAACCCCTCAGGAGTATTTGTATTTAAATACTTTTCAATGTATTTGACCCCATGTCTGCATGCAATCTCAGTAAAACGACTGTTACGCTGATACAACATAATGCTTTTTAATCAAATGCTTCCAATACATTATACTTTTGTGAAAGAATCCATCAACATAGTAATCATTTACAATGATTATCCACAATTAAAAAAAAATCTACTGAATTACATCTGTGTGAATATTTCCATGCCTCTTAAGGCTACCAACCGTTGTGAATGATGACATATTGTACAAGTGTATGGCTTAACACCTGTGTGAGTGATTTATGAGCCTTCAGGTTTTTGGATGTTGTGAATGATTTTCCACATATGGTACAAGTATGTTGCTTCAAACCTGAATGTACATGTTTATGACTGTGAAGGACATGGGATGTTGTGAATGGTTTTCCACATATGGTACAAGTATGTTGCTTCAAACCTGAATGTACATGTTTATGACTGTTAAGGCTATGGGATGTTGTGAATGATTTTCCACATGTGGTACAAGTGTACGGCTTCACACTTGAGTGTACATTTTTGTGACTCTTAAGATTACGGTATGTCGTAAGTGAATTTCCACACGTTGTACAAGTGTATGGCTTTGCACCTGTGTGAAAATTTTGATGAGTCTTAAGGTCTTGGGATGCTGCAAATTATTTTCCACATGTGGCACAAGTGTATGGCTTCACACCTGTGTGCATTTTTACATGAATGTTACAGTAATATGATGTTGTGAATGATTTTCCACATGTGGTACAAGTATATGGCTTCACACCTGTGTGAACATGTTCATGTGCCTTAACGCTTCTGGATGTTGCAAATGATTTTCCGCATGTGGTACAAGTGTATGGCTTCATCCCGGTGTGAAATTTTTTTTATGAGACTAGGTTTCGGGATGCTGTGAATGATTTTCCACATGTACAAGTGTATGGCTTCATACCATTATTCCTGTGAATAAGTTTATGAACCTGAAGCCTTTGGGACACTATGAAAGATTTTTCACATATGTTACAGGTATAAGGCTTCACACCTGTGTGAATTTTTTCATGAGATTTACAATATCTAGATGTTGCAAATGATTTTCCACAAGTGGCACATGTGAATAGCTTCACACCTGTGTGAAGATGTTCATGAATCTTAAGTTTATAGTGTGTTGGGAATGATTTTCCACATATGGTACAAGTGTGGCTTTACACCTGCGTGAATGCTTTCGTGAGCCTTGAGATTTTTTGATGTTGTGAATGATTTTCCACATATGGTACAAGTGTGTTGCTTCAAACCTGAATGTACATTTTTATGACTGTTAAGGCTATGGGATGTTGTGAATGATTTTCCACATGTGGTACAAGTGTATGGACTCACAGTTGAGTGTATATTTTTGTGATTCTGAAGATTACGATACGTCGTGAATGATTTTCCACATGTGGTACAAGTGTATGGCTTCACACCTGTGTGAACATGTCCATGAATCTTAAGGTCTTGGGATGCTGCAAAAGATTTTCCACATGTGACACAAGTGTATGGCTTCACACCTGTGTGCATTTTTACATGAATGTTACAGTAATATGATGTTTTGAATGATTTTCCACATGTGTTACAATTGTATGGCTTTATACCTAAGTGAACACTTTCACGAATCATAAGGCGTCGGGATGTTGTGAATGATTTTCCACACGTGGTACGAGTGTATGGCTTCACACCTGCCTGTGTATGAACACTTTCATGAATCATAAGGCGTTGGGATGATGTGAATGATTTTCCACACGTGGTACGAGTGTATGGCTTCACACCTGTCTGTGCGTGAACACTTTCATGAATCATAAGGCGTTGGGATGATGTGAATGATTTCTCACATGTGGTACATGTGTATGGCTACATGCGTGTGTGACTCTTATAATGACTTCTATATTGCTCGGACGATGCAAATGTTTTTCCACACGTACAACATATGTACGGATTCGTGGTTATACGAACCTTTCCATGACACTTACGCTGGACTGTCATTGTAAAGGACTTTTCACCTGTAACCATAGATATAATGCACGGATCCACAACTGATTATGTTGCATTCACTTCTGAGACACCCGCATCATTGTGTTGTTCTTTCTGATCAATGTTCTCACTAGAATCACTTGATGTTTCTACAGACCAGTCTGTGTGTTCCACTTTCAACACTTCTTTCAACAAACCTTCCGCACACACTACCCACTTTCTTGGTTCTCCACTATGGCTGTTACATTCTTCAGTCGCCACAGGCTCTGATTTCACTTGGATGTGTGGCTCACTGTAATCTGTTGATGTTCTGTCCTTTTGGCGACATGTCTTGTCAAATGGCAGGAGTCCTTGTGAATGTACTTCTGCTGTGTCATCTTTGGATTTCACAGTTGTCAAACCTTTATGAAGATCATAATACTATTAACTGTGTTTTAAATACTCAGTGAGTTGCAGTAAGTAATGTTTTACTAATTAATAAACATCGCTTCAACTACTATCTATTGTCTTGTGCATGCAAGAATAAACATAGAATAATAATTGTAAAGTATGTTTACAAAATTAAACAATGACAATGTGATTGCCAACAGCCAACTTGATCTAATGTTAAACTAAAGTTAACTAACAATATATAGCTCATACCAGATAGTTTGACCTGTACACATAACATATTATATATACTGGTATTAACATGCGTTTCAGCGGTGTCACATAATGGCAGATTAGCTAGTCTGACAATTATGTCAGATATTTCTTCATTAAATTTAGGAATGTTTTAGTTTATTTTCAATATGTATACCTTGTAAGACTTGGTAGTCATTGAAAGTCTGTTTCACCAGACTGACTGAAGCAACACGTCCACACGTTGGAAGTTCAATGATAGACTGCCTGTTTGAAGATACTGACGTTTGGTTGATTCCTGTTGGATTCAATCGGGCGTGTTTTGGTGATGCATCTGAAGAGTCCAACAAATTCTGTTGGATGATGAATGGTTCTGCTTCATGTGTCATTACAGAAGTGTTGGTTCACTGAAAATTAAATAACTGTAATATCATACGATTATTCATAGCCTATTCATAGTATATAAATTCATAATCTAAAAGTTGTGATCCTTTATTTTACTCCACATATCTCCTGGGTTGGCTACGGGATTGGATAGTCAACACTGGCCTGGGCCCTATACAACACACTGCTTTGTGATATCACATTTATGAGAATCAAAAGAATTACCGGCAATCTCTTACTTACCTGGCCTACGTTTAAAAAAATAATTGATGCATAAGTTTGTTTGGTATTCCCTTGGGGTTAGTTAGTTGGGGAAATAACTGATGCATAAGTTTGTTTGGTATTCCTGGGGTAGGTTAGTTAGGGAAATAATCGGTGCATATAAGTATGCTTGGTATTCACCTGGGGTTAGTTAGTTAGGGAAAGGGCTAGCCGTGCGAAGACAACTAGTGATTAGGAGCCGCGTTTCATTTAATAAATATTTTAATTGGGCGATATTATAAGGGCGTTTGATATAAAACACAAATATCAAGTATAACACGTCTCAACAATTTCAAATTACGCTATGATAGTTTTGTAAATACACACGCAATTGAAGTCGATCGTTTATATAGCTTTGTTGTGAATTATCCGTATAAACTCTCTAAACGGAATAAGTTCGAAAGCTTGACTTCCCGTTGTGGCGATTCGGCAGCGGTTTGTTTATGTCAGAGGCTCCGTATAATGTAGTAATTTTTCTTGGTTTTTGTCCAGCTAAGAAAGAATATTTCATCCCCAGCAGTAACGCATTGCATACTAATTAACCTCCACATGTTGTCATGTTTAAATTACTAGTTGATCAGAGTAAATCGCACCTTTAAATTGTAAAGCAGCAACTAGTATTTTCCCGCCAATTTCTAGACCCTCTCCTATCCGGCAGAAAACATAAACAGATACTCTAAGTCAATATACTTAGATCTGCACTACCCACTTCTGTATAATATTACTACTAACAGGCTCATTTCACCAAGGCGTCTATGATACCCAGAGTAGCCCTGGGTAGGAGCAGTTACATTAAGTCTTTTTCCCCAACGACTGCACAAACGCCTTGGAACCCTCAGCACGTACGCACTTTACAAACAGCACGGTAAGAATACCTTTTGAGTTCTTGTGATAGGTAGATCTAACTGGGAACAAGCTCGAATTGTACTGTTAAGAAGTTAGAGTTTATTACCATAGGGTTAAATTTAAAGTATTGCATATATAGATTAGATTAATAAACATTAGACCAAGACTATAACAATCAGGAACTTAATACAAAATGAGTAACATTCAAGATAGCGGAGGATATGCCCAAGCAGTAGCCACGAAGCTCACGAATAACAATAAGGGTGCCAGGAGGGGTAACCAGGATGTATGTGGTTTTGTATCGGATGCAAACCAAAAATAGAAAAAACATACTAAATGAGAAAATAATCCAAGAAAGATGTGAGCTGTACTTTGAAACAATATATGCAAGACTAGAGACTGTAGAAAAAAAGCTACAGGACAATTGCGACGAACAAGAAGTGAAAGATATTGTAAGGAAGGAATTGATTGCAAATCAACCAACCGAGAATGCCACCCATACTCATTCCACCGACAGAGTTAATGACGAAGTGTTACAGGACGCAGTTAAAGAAATAGCTGAAAGAAAATCCAGAGAAACAAACTTGATCATCATCAATGCACCAGAACCAGAAACCAATCTAAAAGATCAAAGAATCAAGATAGACATGGAGTTAGTTGAGGGGCTATTCAATGAGGTATGCCACCAAAATCTAGATGTACATACAGAGGTAGAGAAAGTGATCAGGTTAGGGAAAAACAACTGGAGAGAGTAACAACAAACCAAGACCATTTAAGGTAATTATGAAAGACACAGACAAAAAGATGAAGTTATTCCGAAACCTTTCAAACCTTATGGAGGCTGACCTAAAATATAAATGCCTCAGCATTCAACATGACCAAACGCATAAAGAGAGAGAGGAAGGAAAAAACTACTAGAGGAGGCAAGGGCGAAGGAGAGTAGATACTTGGGGAAATGCATATACAGAGTGAAAGGCCCACCATGGGCCAGGAAAATTGTAAAAATCAAGCCCTCAACGGGCGAGGAGGAAAGACGCTAGGAACGACAAAACAGAAAACTAATGTAAACAACAACAACAACAGCAGCACCTACAAAGGGCAGCCAATCAACACCTCCCAGAAGAAACAGACAATCAAGAACGGCTCCCACCAGGAGGGGCAGCCAGTCCACAAAACCAGCAAAAAAGTAGGAGTGGAGATGGGAGTGGATAGCACCAGCACTAGTATGTATATAAACACTTATAGCAAAAACCTGCATAAAATTGGTGAAGGGAATAAAAAAGAAATAGAGAGCACAGGCCATATTACTGTAATTAAACTCAAAGCCATATCTGTGAATGCCAGAAGCCTCTTAAACAAGCTGGATGAAATGCAGTATGTTGCAACTGAGGAAAACCCAGACCTGATATGTGTAACCGAAACGTGGGCCCACAAAGATGTATCTGACGCAGAGCTTAACCTCGAGGGATACAGTTTGATCAGAAATGATAGAGAGGGAAAGAAAGGAGGAGGCTGCATTATATATGTAAGAAACAATATAAACTATGTCAACGAGCAATAACATTGTAATATTTGGAGATTTCAACCACAGAACCATTGACTGGAGTAGGATGCAGGCAGGAGCCGAGGGGATACGAAAGACCAAAGACCAAAGGAGACGAAAGACCAAACCCAGATGGATGACTAAACGAGCAGACATGGCAAGACGGAAGAAATACCACATGTGGAAGAAATACAGAGAAACAGGAGAATATCATCTGTACGAGGCATACAGACGTCAACTAAATAAAGCCCGGAAGGAAGTGGTTAAGGCTAAACGAAATTTTGAGAAAAGACTTGCCGACAACATAAAAAAAGACCCGAAGTCTTTTTATTCATATACTAGGACGAAAACTAAGACAAAAGACACTGTCGGCCCCCTTTTGGATAGCAATGGGGAGGTGATCATAGATTCGGTCGAGACAGCAAATGTACTAAACGACTACTTCGCCTCAGTGTTCACTGACGAGGTAAAAGAAAATATTCCTGACGCTGTGAACTTTTTCACCAAGACATTTGAGGAGTCACTCCAGCATATTGAGATAACTACAGCAATAGTACTCGAAAAACTGTTGCAACTTAAACCATACAAAGCCCCTGGAATAGACGAATTAAATTCGACAATGCTCCGAGAAGTGGCCACGGCCATTGCACCACTGCTAAGCGAAATCTTCGCAGACAGCATGGAAACGGAAGAAGTTCCACTAGACTGGAAAAGTGCAAATGTTACCCCTATATATAAGAAAGGTATCAAATCACAACCCAGTAACTACAGACCTGTAAGTCTAATATCACAGATATCTAAAGTAATGGAAGCCATCATCAAGGATAAAATTGTGGGCCATCTTCAAAATCATGTTTTGATTAAACCGTCGCAACATGGGTTTTGGAAGGGACGTTAATGCCTGATGAACCTTTTAGTGTACTTGGATAAGGTTACATCCTATATCGATAAAGGGCTTCCAGTGGACTCTATTTATTTAGATTTTAGTAAAGCTTTCGATCGAGTCCCACACTGCAGGCTGGCGACGAAACTAAATGCACATGGGATAGGAGGGGCGGTTAATAGATGGATATCGCAGTGGTTGACGGACAGAGTACAGCGTGTCATTATAAATGGTTTCAGCTCAGGGTGGTCACCTGTTAAGAGTGGTGTTCCCCAAGGGTCTGTTCTGGGTCCAATTTTATTTGTAATATATATTAATGACATAGACGAAGGAGTGTGCAACCATCTCCTAAAATTTGCTGATGACACAAAACTGTTCAGTCAGGTATCATCCTGTAAAGATGCTGAGAAACTTCAAAAGGACCTACACAACTTGAACGGGTGGAGTGCTAAATGGACAATGTTGTTTAATGCAGAAAAATGCAAGTGTGTACATTACGGTCATAACAACAGGCAGTACGACTATTTCATGGGTGATAACCCCATAAAAACATCACATGTAGAAAAAGACTTGGGAGTGATAATAACAGACACACTTAATGTAACGGAGCAATGTGTTAAGGCATCAAATAAGGCTAATGCGATGCTAGGCATGATTAACAGAGCTATCAAATATAAGACCAAAGAAGTAGTTGTAAAACTATACAAGTCCTTAGTAAGACCTCACGTAGACTACTGCATTCAGGCATGGCGCCCATTCAAACAAAAATATATAGACTTATTAGAAAAGGTGCAACGTAGGGCGACCAGGATGATTTCAGATTTAAGTCACTTAGATTACCAAAGACGATTAAGAGTGCTAAAATCACGACTCTGGAGACTAGACGACTGCGTGCTGATTTACTGGAAGTCTATAAAATATTCAACGGGTTAGAGAGTATTCTTCCTGCAGATTTCGTTGTTATGGAAAATAAACAGACCAAAACAAGAGGGCACCCCTTCAAAATAACCAAAATGCACTCAAGATTAGATATACGCATGTACTTCTTTACTCAAAGGATAGTTAACGACTGGAATAGACTTCCGGAAGCAGCAGTGATGTCCAAAACATCAACCAGTTCAAGGGTCACATTGACAAATATTTACGAAATAGGGCGGAGGATTACACGAGTCAACGTTTGACTCTCTTCCTCGTCAACTCCTTGACTACTAAGTAGAAGAGGAGGATTCAAAGTAAATTCAAGGTAAACTTCTCTACGTTAACGCACGGTAGATACCAATGTACCAGTAATCCACAAGAGGACGCTACTGTCACTGGTCATTCACGCTTACATTTATCCGGGCGTTAAATAATATCCGGGTGACGTTTCTGCGCGTGCGCGTATCTAGGGGAATGTATTTAGCACCAGCTACGACTGTCGCGCTTTCATTTATCCGGGCTTTATGTATGTTTGTATATATATATATATATATTGTATACATATATGTCTATATATATATATACATAAATTATAAAATGTTTGCTTCCCACAGATATAAACAATTTATGTCGTAAAACGTCACGTGACTTATTCTTATACTTGGTCACAAATCTGAAACAGCAAATTATAATTATGTACTCTAACTAGAACGCTCGTATTATAACATTACAACAAACGAAATGTATTTAACTACTGGATATTATTTATCACTACGTGATCTACTGGTGCTAAATAGTATGCCTTACATATGCGCATAAACATCCCCGGATAAAATTTAACGCCCGGATAAATGTAAGCGCGACATCGCGTCGCAATGTTGCAAAAAATGGTGCATAATTAGCCTCGATTATCCATGCACCGTGAGGTGGCATCATTCGTTTGGCCCATCACTACGGCCTGGGTTATTAAGCACCAGCCAATGTTCCTGGTAGGGGGATTTACCCCAGATTCGGATGGAGACGATGATTGGCTCTCAGGCCAACTATGAAATAACAGATTAAATAAGGATACACTTTTCTTAGATAATACTACGCTTTATTATCAGTGGCGCGGGAACGAAATTCATATTGAGGGGCTACCGGAGCTTCAGCACCACTGAAGAAATTTCGCCGCTGCATATATCAGGCCCATAGAGAACCGCTATCTATTAGTGATCATCACTGAATGTATGTGAGCCTGGCTGAGGGGTCTGTCCCCAGTGTCATGTGTGAAAAGGGCAGTCACTAGAGGAATGAGTGTCAAAGGACCATATGCATCCAATTAGCCATGCATAAGGACTTCACACTATCCCAGGGTCTCCTGTTATGTAAACGCATGGGGTAACAAATACACATTATGAGTCCTAATTGTAGTCACTCAGAAGTGACAGATGAAGACAAAATACTGGTGAATGAACGGGGTGACGACGATTTAACAATTATGAGCACGTAAATTAAGCCATATGAAATAATTCATTATTTCTCATCAGCGAATTTCTATGAATAATTGTATTTAACCAATACAAAATAAACTTTAGCTTCACAGATTTTAAAATGCGCGTGCTCATGAGAAATTGTGTAATCGTGTGGCTCTATGGTTGCATAAATATTGTGGTTGCTAGCTGCATGTTTGTAAATCTCAGAAAGGGGAGCCTTATCGTTGATGAGGAGGCAAGAATGTGTGAAGGGCCTTTGTTATCAATTATTATATCCATTTTGTGTTCCGTATAGTTGTAAAATACAGTTTGTGTTTCCAATAGTCAGTTTGGTGTACAGGATATGATAATTGACTTTGACACCTAGAATTTAATTCAAATTCCACAAGGGGACAATATTTTTTTAAATCTTCTATTTACCGGGTATGTTTGATAACGGTTTGTTAATTTACTAACTTAATTATGTTTATAATAAATTATGGAAATTTTACACATCAGATCAAATAAATATAATGCATTAATTGAGTGAAAACCAGATTGTAAATGTCACACTTTAAAGTTTAGTCTGAAAATAACTTGGACACACCCACACACCTCGGTGCCTCGTTTATTGTATTAATATGAACATATTCAAAACAAATGCATGCACACGATGAAGGGTTTCGAGTAAATAATTAAGTTATATTAACAACATACTATCACTGCGTATTGGCTTTTATGAATACAATTGGGTGTAAACTAGGCTTAATCAGGCAACAACATTGGACCAATCTCTACAGATCATACAAGTCCAACTTTGTTTGAAAACGCACAACCAAAACAACCTCGTTGTGGGCCTGCTGGAAATGCTAATGTGGTGTTTGCATATAAGATGAAAGAATATAAGATGAAACCACATGGTCCACCAATCTCACACCCACTTCATTGTTCTTCCTGTTAGATATCTAACCTTCTGCATTATGAGCCCCCACGTCAACATGTGGGGCCCTCTGCATTGTGAAAAAAGGTGCTTTGGAAATGTGTTTCGCCGCCGCGCCTTCTATTACTGGGTAGGAGGGTAGAAAACCATATATGTATGCCTTTCAATTGCACACACCTTTCACATTGGACAAAAATACACATTAATCATCTCATAGATTTAGAATTCCACTGGCCATTGACGCTCGCCACAAAACAAACATTCACGCTCACATTTAACAGGGGCAGAACAATATGTTTGCCCCCTTTAGTGTTATCGCGCCTATGGCATGCTTATTATGCACCCTCTTTGTGGTCAATCCGTGTCAAATCACCCTAAAAAGATGGAATTTTTAACCCCACCCTCTCATATTTGTTTGGAATTTTGTTTCTATGGTGATTTTGGCAGAAGTAGCTTAATTTTCACAGATGAGCTCAATCGGGCCAGCGGTTGGGGCGCTACTGCCCGCCCATTTTGGCAAAAATCACCCAAATTGGGTGGGGCGCCCTATATTTGAATTAGTATATTTGAATCAGTAAGCATGCACTGGTCCAATCTTGATGGGAATGGCATCTCTGGAATAGAAATTACCCAAGGATTCCAAATCTGCCATTATTTGGATGTAGGGGTAAGTTAAAGTGCGATGACCTTTTGACCTTGAATTTGATCTTGTTGCCCTCCTGACCTTGAAATGAAAATTAACCAAATTTATAGCCCAACATGTTTTCTACAAAATATAACAGAACCAGAGGTGTAATATCCCTCAGTAGTCCACAAAAGCAAATCAAAAAACCTTCTCCATGCAATTTAACTTCAATTTAATTGCATGTCTCATTTACCGGTCTACCATGCGCTTAAGTGCCTTGCTTCAGTATTTGTCAATTCACTTTTTTACTCATTTCAGTGGTCCACTTATCACCAAGTTTGAATATGTCCAACACATAATTTCGGCTGTTGCTATATTCTCTGGATGGTGATGACCTAAGTGAGGGTGTTTCAACTATACACAGTATGTCGTCTTCCGATATCCAACATTTATCGGATTGTCTAGGCCAATGAAACTGCTTTGCCGGCCCATGTGGGTGCATGAAGTTTATATTGAAGTCACCTAGTTCATTCGAGATTTCATCCACCATTCCTATCCATGGTAGATTTTCATAAAGACAGCAAACAAAGTTTGGTTCATGAATTTGTAGAGGTGTTTGTACTGCTACAAGTTCGTCTGATTCAAAATCCTCATGATTGCCATGAGCTGTCAATGTCACGGAGACAAATTTTGGTTCATCAGCTTGAGGACTCAAGTTGTAGACCTGTAACTGTGATGTGGAGACGGGGACGAATCGTTGCAGCTGCAGAGTTCCCTTTAATAGTCCTTGATGCATCCATTATAACACACGGAAACTGGTCAGTTAGGGGCCTATGTTTTGTAATTATGGTATATATCATCTTTAATGGTAGTTTGGGGTATATACTTAGAAGTTTCTAATATTTGCTATATTGACAAATTTGCCAGAAATCATCAATGTGAGCTTGGCATCTACACACATCTGAGACGGTCAACTGTTTTAATTTCCATTAATTATTGTTCAACATGGTCAGTAGTATGTGTGTGCCAAATGTCAGGAACATTCCGTGTCTGCTTATAGTTAGTGGGAATTATTCTTACGGGGTACTAATGAAATTGGAAGTTAAATTGCATGGAGGTTTTTTAATTTGCTTTTGTGGACTACTGAGGAATATTACACCTCTGGTTCTGTTAGATTTTGTAGAAAACATGTTGTTCTATAACTTTGGCCAATTTTCATTTCAAGGTCAAATTGAAGGTCAAAAGGTCATCTCACTTTAACTTACCCCTACATAAAAAAAATGATGGCAGATTTGGAATCCTTGGGCAATTTCCATTCAAGAGAATGCCCCGCCCTATTTAGGTGATTTTGGCCAAAAGGGGCAGGCCGTAGCGCTCAAACCGCTGGTCCGATTGAGCTCATCTTTGAAAATTAAGCGTCTTCAGCCACAATCACCATATAAACCAAATTCCAGCCAAATCTTAGGGGGTGGGGTTAAACCCATTGGGTGATTTGACACGGAATGACCCTTTGGCAACATTACGAGCGACGCATGAATGACCAGTAAGTACAGTAGCGTCCTCTTATGGGTTACTGCTGCATTACGTACCACATTCACAAGGATTCACACGATCGCTGCGCTCCATTTTTACACGCGCTGTTGCCTGTTGTAGGCGATTTTGCGCGTTCGTTTGTAAACGCTGATGGTGTAATGTGCACGATTGCTTGTGTTAAGACAGCTGGTTTGGTATTATAGTTTTTATATTACATCTTATATTTGACTATTTTTCAGCAAATGTAATAGGCAGAATTTATATACATCAATGATTTCAATATTAGCTACAATTAATTAGTACATTCAAAATAAGTTACATAAGCTGAGCTATGAACGTAAGCCTATTGCAAAAGATAATTCATAAATGTATTAATGCAAATACACACAATGTAAATAATGTTTTATAAATGTACACAAAACAAGGCAGTTAGGCGTACAGAAATGGAATTGAGACTGTATCTGTGAGAACTGTTCACAAACATACATAGTCTCTGCTAACTTGTCCACAGTTCTAGAGGCAGTGTTGGTTCAACGGATTTTTCTTTTTCTACAAAGAGTAGTTCTTCAACATTCACATGGAATGAAGTACTCACATTAACATACCAATTGAGCTCAAACCAAATACGTATTGTACAATGTCAAAAGACATTTAACTATAGCAAAGCCTTCAAATTTCAACAATGGTCATTTTTGGTGTTTCATGACAAAATTCCAGTTTGTCAAAGCTGATATCAACATTCAAATCCTATGAACTACTTACACAGTCACTAACAAATGTGTAAGTGAAAATCCAACTGAGTTCAAACCAAGTATACCTCAAATATTCTATAGATCAAACAAAATCAAAAGACTGCCGAAGCTTCAACATTCATCATCTTGCTATGTAGTAATTATTCCAGTAACAATGGTGTCCGTAAAACATGTACTGTTAGCCAAGTGGCTACATCAAAAGACTATAGACTGTTTATCTTTATAATTCTTTTTATTTTCTAAAAAACACAAATTACACCAATGATGATAAACTTAAAATATAAGTTACACCAATGATCACAAACTTACAACTACTAAAATAAAAACCCAATGTTTATAAATGTATTCGCAAGAGAGCAACAACGTATGTAAAAACGGAACAGATATCGTGCGATTCCTTGTGAATGTGGTCCGCCCGTTCTTCGTCCACCTTTTGGTGCGCGCTTGGATCGTGCGGGAACGTTCAGAAGTTTAGCTTTCGAACTGATTCCGTGTAGAGAGTTTATACGGATAATTCACAACAAGGCTATATAAACGATCGACCTCCATTGCGTGTGTATTTACAAAACTATCATAACGTCACTTGAAATGTTTGAAACGTGCTGTACTTGATATTTGTGTTTTATACCAAACGCCCTTATATCGCCCATTTAAATGAAACGCGACTCCTAATCATTAGTTGTCTTCGTACGACTAGCTCTTTCCCTAACTAAAACTGACCCCAGGGGAATACCAAACAAACTTATGCATCGATTATTAGTAATCCTGCGTCATCTTGGGCTTTATTATTAATGCTATTAAACGATCTTTTTACTTAATTTTTTTAACGCTGCCGTATTCGTTTCATCATTCCCCATCATTGCAGACACAAAACCGAATTGTATTTGTTAAAGGTATTGTCTTTGGGGGACTTTTATGCAACAAAACAGCACTGTTTGACAGGTGCGTGTTTTTTTACGGCGATCATCCGGTGTAGGTTGGAAGTCGTTCCTGACAGGAGAGCTGCTACACTACAACCTATCATTGCGCAGTGGCTTTTACCAGGCACACACGTGATGACAGATGCATGGGCGGCTTACCACAATCTCGACCAGCTGAACGGTGACGTGTACCTACACGATGTTGTGATCCACGAACATAACTTCATGGACCCGCTTTCTCCAGACATCCACACGCAAAATATTGAAAACTTGTGGATGCGAGCAAAGAGAAAGCTAAGAAGGCAATTCGGCACATCTCGACCACTTTTCAGCATGTAGAGGAACCGTCAAACGCGTCTGTCGGCACTACTTGTGTGCATTTGCGACCAGTACCCCTGACAGCTGCACCCGAAGAAGAAACAAAACGGCTCTTTTCAGAGCCAAACAAAACAGTTCTTTTTAGAGCCAACCACCATTTCACAAAAGAGTTTGCTACATTGCTAAATTGCGTGTTAATAATGCAGAACATTTTGCCACTTTGTAATCATACATAATAATTACAGATCCAATTCAATACAGTAAATGATTTATTTTAAAATGTTTTTAAGTTGAAATGTTATTTCTGAAGAAATTACATATTTTTCAGTAATGTCTAAAAATTAAATCACCATTACTTAGTCTGTTTCATGACACTGTCGTCAAGATAATTGTTAGTGAAATGGTCCTTTAGCTGTCAATTTTTAGCGTTTTTAACATTAAAATACTGATTTCTAAATTTTGTATCTATAAATTCAACATTTCAATGAGATTTCAGAATACGTGCGTAAAGCAGAACTAGATATGCGTTAGTGGCATCACCTTTCCGGTTGTGATGGCACCGCGACATGTTTGGAGTACATTTCAGATGATCGCCATATCAACAAAAACATGCACCTGTCAAACAGTGGTGTTTTGTTGTATAAAAGTCCCCCAAAGACAATAACTGTAACATATACAGTTGGGTTTTGTGTCTACAATGATGGGGAATGATGAAACGAATATGGCAGCGTCGAAACAATTAGGTAAAAAGATGGTTTAAAAGTGCTAATAATAAATGCTAAGAAGAAGCAGGATTACCCGATTATTTCCCTAACTAACTAACCTCGGGAATACCAAGCCAGGGGCAGGGCAAGGCCACGTTATGACTAAAAGGTGCACGACCACGCACGACCAAAATATATGTAGTGTTGGTAACCAAGCGGGCTGTTGGTGGCACATAGGAGGTATGTGTGTGCAGGTCGCCAAATTTCAGATATGTTCTTCACGTTGGAGTAAACAATTTGCAAGTTTTATCATCGCTTGAGGTAACTCACCCGTTCCATTCGCCAGGTGGCGCACTGTGCCAAGCCTAAATACTTGTCCGGAAGATCAGATAAAATGCCTAAATTGTGTAACTCCTGGATGAAATACAGACTCAAATTTTTTACTAATGTACACACAAACCATATAATATTATATACCATCAACGGCCAAACTATCTACCAACATAGTATATTATATGGTCGTGCGTGATTGTTCGTTAACTTCGTGGACATGCGCCTTTTAGTCAAACCCCAAGGCCATGCCACATCAATCAAAAACACGGTGAAATTGACATGTCTGTCTTCGATTTTAACAAAACTTGGTGTGTTGGTTTATGTTCATGAGTTTATGTTACAAACCAAATTTTAGGTGAATCTGACCTTCCTTTCCAGAGATAGAGGTCATCAAAATTTGACCTGACCTTGATACCTGATGACCTTCCAGGTGTCATAACTCCTTTAGGGGACCTACAGATGTGACGTTGGTGTAATTTTAAATGTCTTAGAATTGTCTATCTGTGTAGACAATGAACCACACATCAACATTTTAAAAACATTACATTTTTTTTACCTGACCTAGTAAAAACATGTAACCTGTGATTTCGCTGATTTTTGTATATGTCGAAGCATACATATTCAGTAATAATCAGTGAAAGTTTGATCGTGCGCATTTGAATACATTAGGAGTTATGCCATTTTAAACACATTTTTACATCACTTTAATGCTGTAACATGGGAACTTAGTACAGTTATAAAGCTCTGTCAGTATGCAAATAGAGGCTGCCTTCCTAGAATTTGTTGTGTTTTGTTATCTCCAATATTCTCTACCGATTTAGATCATTATCTACATGTGTTGGTGTGGGTATATATATATACACAAGTGCTGCCAAGACAAGTGTTTTATATAGAAATATGTACAGTAAAATGATGGAATATAAATCACTGTAATTAAAAGTTAGATTAAGATTTTAATAGTGCACACACAATATAGTAGGCACTGGCATATTTAGAGAGGGGGGGCGAGGGGGGTGGTCGCCAGCTGTCCCTCCCAAGTCCCAACAGTCGCCCCAGGCAGCTGTCAGCTCTGTTGTGTGCTGGACAGAGCAGTACTCGCCCATTTTTGCCCCCTGTCATTGAAAAATCATGTAGTAAGAACTAAATTAGTCAGATTATTTTTTAGTATGAAAATGGAGGTGGTCTCATAGAATGACCTGTCTTTTGCTCTGTGCATATTTTCTGCACATACATTAATCATCTCCAGGTATACATAATACGATTGTATTTAAATAATATGATGACCTGTAGCTAGCAGATATATCAAAATAACATTTTAGATATGTGGTTTTTATGGTAAATCACACATGTACTTCAGCGGTTCCCAATGTTTTTTCCCCGCGTACCCCCTGAGGTCTGAGACGATCATCAGGGTACCCTCATCATTTTAACATAAAATATATAAACTCTATAAAAAACAATATTCTACACCTACACTCAGTTCACAGATAACACGTAATCATATTAAATAAAAATGTACATTAAATTAAAATCAGGGACTCGATTCAGGGAACAGTTTGGACAGACAGATTCGGAGATCATCCATGACACAGAGTAGGACTTGAAGCTTCGTCTTTGTGGAGAATAATGCCAAGAATTTATGTTCATATAAATATATGAATGGACTTGGCCATGAGAAGATGTTCAAGTGCATCATGTTAAACGGTGTGGTCATTCATGAATTTCAAAAAATACCTTGCATGTATCTCAGAGCAAATTTGCATGTTTTGCATAGGAAGTTAGTTTAGAATTACGTTTGGTATTGATGACAGGTACGTGCACCTGCACAAGTTGCTCCCTGTTTCTTCATCAACAATCCAAGATTTATCCTTACATAGGCTGGCGCACTGTCTATGCACACGCGTGCAAATTGCCCCACATTAACCCCTCGGCCTCAAGACATTTGGAGACCTCTCGGAAGATACCCTCACCTTTTTAATGAATTCCAAGGGAATGATAGAACAAGAATTCTTCCTTAAAGTCTCAGTCTTTGGAGCAAAACCCGAGCACGAGTTGCACACAACATGGTAAAATCCTTACTTTCAGCTAACCATACGCATACCTCCCATCAAATATTCCATCATTTTGCTGTACATATTTCTATATGAAACACTTGTCTTAGCAACACTTCTGTATGAATCCCCACACCAAACATGTAGATAATGATATGTAAGAAAAGTGTTTAAAGTTGCATAACTCCTAAAGTATTCAAATGTGCACGATCAAACTTTCACATTCAGATTATTGCTGAATATGTATGCTTCAACATATAAAAAATCACAGAAATCGGAGATTACATGATTTTTGTTAGGTCAGGTCAACTTTTAGTCCTTTGGCTGAAGGTCCAAGGGACTATTGCCATCACTCTGCGTCCGCCATCCGCTGTCCGCCGTTAGCTGCTGTATCTCAGAAACCGTTCAGCACCTTTTTCTCTAATTTTGCGTAGACATATCTTAGGGCACTGCCACTATGCACGAGAAATCTGTATTTGATTGAATCATTTTAAGGGCTCCTTAGGGCCTCCAAGGACCCCAAAACTGGTAAAAATGTAACATTTTGCCTATTTTTTCAAAAACTGTTCAACATTTTTTTCTAATTTTGCATAGATGTATCTTAGGGTGCTGCCACTATATACAAGAAATCTGTATTTGATTGAATCTTTCTAAGGGCACCTAAGGGGCCCCCAAAGTGCAAAGGTTTTACATTATCTAGTGATGTGGTTTTGAGAAGGGCCCTTGAGACCACCCCAACAGTAGATGTTGTGTATTGTGCCACAAAATCAACAGCTGTGACTAATCTCTACAGCCTAGCCCATTGAGACCTTGACTAATCTTTCATTGGTCACAGCATCCAGGCAGAGTAGACACACTTGATTCCTGTTAGACTGAACAGTTGCCCAACACTTTTAAACTGTATCTTCAAAACTATTGATTTTCTATAATTGCAAGTTGTGTTTATTTTGATGTTCATTTAATTATTATAAAATGGTGTGACTGTGGTGTCTTGTCTCCTGTTAGACTGAACAGATGCCTAACACTTTTAAACTGTATCTTCAAAACTATTGATTTTCTATAATTGCAAGTTGTGTTTATTTTGATGTTCATTTAATTGTTATAAAATGATGTGACTGAGGTGTCTATTGGTTAAAGATGTATTGTCTGTAGAAACCTGTAGGTGACAAACATAGAAAATTAATATTCTGTCACCTGTAGGTGACAAACATAGAACATTTTTATTCTGAACAACTAGAGAGTGAAATATCCTACACTTTATTTATATCAAATGCATTCTACTGTTCTGTTTACGCTTGCCATGCCTTTTGTAGACAAGATACTGTGTAAATCAATTGTATCAATATAGACTAATAATTACAGATTCACAATATAGTTGACACCTGAAACAACCAAATGTCAACCATTAGAAGAGTTGACATAGTTCCGCTATACACAAGCAAGAAATCTGTATTTTATTGAATCATTCTAGTGTCATAAGCATATAGTAGAACATACATTTTCTACATCATCACTAAGGTTGTTGTAAATTTAACTAGCTGCCATGTCAAGTCCGTTATAATTGTGACTAACATTTTTCAAAATTATTCAGGTAAATAGCAAATAACAAAGGACACAAGTTTTCTCCTTGCCATACCTCTACACATGAGAAGAAGGCTGACACAGCCTGGCCCTCATTTATACATGATTTAGCATTTTTGTACATGTTGTATACAACTTTCAACTCAATACCATTAATACCGCATGAAATTATCTTAGACCACAGGGAGGACCGATCTACTAAATCAAATGCTTTCTTATAATCGATGAAGACACAATTAAGCCTTTTGAGTCGAGACAAATACAATTCAACCAATACCCCTATCTGAACACTGCCTGTTCTTCACCTATTACATTCGCTTTGTTTAGGTATGTGGTCAGTCTGGTGTTCTGAACAATCACTAAGGATTAATGAACACTTGTGCAGAATGTCACCCACTTGGCAGGTTTAATTGATCTATTCAGCAATGATGACACTGCTGAGGCCTCACTCTGGACACTGTCACTCACAGTGTTGTGTATTGTCTTAGTTGGTGCATTGAGCTAATCTACTTGACCATGAATCAGTGGTGGCTCTGGTTGTGTATTACACCCAGCTGTGGAGCTAAGATTCTCTGCCTGCTATTGTTTGATGGAAACTGTGACTAATCTGTAATTGGTCACTGGCAGTAGACACAGACAGCATTAAGCCACTAGACCCCTGTTAAACTGGACAGTTGCCTGTAGGTTTTAAACTGTGTCAAACAGTGAGTCTACCTTTTGCTCTCAGATAATCTGTTGTCTTAGTTTTACACATGAAGACATAATCTGGCATAACTTAATAAGTCTTTGTAGCAGCACATTTGTACTTCCAGTGTATCATTGCAACATAACATACATATTACATACTGTGTGCCACATTTGAATGTTGTGCATGTAATATTTCCATGCAATCCATTTGCATATATAATGTAAAACTTCAACAGCCGTTTTCTTCATTTTCACTTTTTGATCCCTACCATGTTCAATGCTCCATAACTTTGCCAATTTTTGTAGCAGTCATATTTATTGAAACCGTGTAAAGCACCCTACCAAACCTTTACAAGGACATAAGAAAACAATGTTACAATTTTTCCGACTTATCACTCATTTGGTCAGCCGGGGTCACATATAGACGTATTAGTCCAAAGGACTTCAGGGCCACTTGGCCCATTTTTTTATGTTTTTAAAATGTTCATGTTTTATTCATTGCCTACACAGATAGACAATTGTAAGACCTTTAAAATGACACCAACATCACATCTGTACATGCCAGACCTGGGGCCGAGTACATTTTCATGAGTACAAGTACGAGTATGAGTACTTTGATGATGGATGAGTACGAGTACGAGTACATTGCTAAAAGCTGAGTACGAGTACAAGTACGAGTACATTCTCACGAGTACGAGTAAAAGTACGAGTACATTAAAAAATATATAAATATTAAATAATAACATATTTTAAAATTAGTTAATTAATCTAATTGATATAACTCAACACAGGTGAATATGCAATGGCAGTTGATCCATTTGTTATGAGGAAAACTAAGAACAATCTCTATTTCATCAACAATGAAATTCACTTCATTGGCATTCATTTCAGTGGCATCCTATGATCTTATCATCTATTTGCCATTGCACCGAATGAACATGAGTTGTTCACAGGTTGATTCTTTCAGGCTGCACCGTTCAGGGCAGAATACTTTCTCGGCTATGCTAAATACCCTTTCAACTGGGGCTGATGAGGCCGGAATGCTGAGATGGTGAGGGACCAACTGAGCCAGAGTTGGAAACCTCAGAACTGCAGTGGGTCACTGTAATGATCTGTACATGGCTGACTGAGGTATTCTCTCACCTCTACAATCAGCAATCTGCTGATATTATAAGTTTGCAGTTTATATTTTCTGATCATAGACTACTAGTTGTTGAGAGGGTTAGCATATGTCCACATAACAGGCTCAGCATCCCCTTTGGACTTTCTTAGCCAGGCTGCTGGCATGGGATTATACTTTTGTAGGAGGCAGCCTGACTTGAGCTACCTTACTTCTACAGAGGAAGACTGGCATTTCTTGTTCTTAGCAGTTAGCACTGTCAGCCACTGTCAAGTGGCATGGTCTCCAGACTACATCAGAGACACTTCCTGTCTAATTGGTGGGTTAACTGCTAATTGGCTCTTTATGGACATCCTGGTGGCTTAATTAAACAAACAGGTTTATGGCCTGAACTTATAGCCTACAATTATTGTTTGCTGAAGAGGGTGTTTCTGGCTGGGAAAAGATGCTGCCATGTTTGGGTATCATAGTCATGGTTATCAGAGAATGAGGATGTACTATGTGTAGGGATGGTAAGGTGGTATTTTATCAGAATTAACAAAGTATTAAACAAATTGTTGAACATTTAAATATTTCAGGAACGTTTAAAAAAAATTGTATAACCAAATATATTTATTTTCCCCAGTACATATTGAAAAAGTACTCAGATGTACTCGTAATGTACTCGTAATATCTGAGTACAATGAGTATGAGTACGAGTCCATGACCCATAAGTTTCATGAGTACGAGTACTTCAAAAATGTACTCGAGTACACGAGTACCGAGTACTTCGGCCCCAGGTCTGGTACATGCATTATCAGAGGAGTTATGACACCTGGAAGGGCGTCAGGTATCAAGGTCGGGTCAAATTTTGAGGACCTCTCTCTGGAAAGGAAGATCAGATTGACCTAAAATTTGGTTTGTAACATAAACTCATGAATATAAATGTTGAATATCCAATCCCGTAGCCGAGCCAACCAGGAGATATGTGGAATAAAATAAAGGATCACAACTTTTAGATTATGAACTTATATAATATGTATAGGCTATGAATAATCGTGTGATATTACATTTATTTAATTTTCAGTGAACCAATACTCGTGCAATGACGCATAAAGCAGAACCATTCATCATCCACCAGGATTTGTTGGCCTCTTCAGATGCACCACTAAAACACGCCCCATTGAATCCAACAGGAATCAACCAAACATCAGTATCTTCAAAAAGCCAGTCTATCGTTGAGCTTCCAACGTGTGGACGTGTGGCTTCAGTCAGTCTGGTGAAACAGACTTCCGATGACCACCAAATCTTACAAGGTATACATTCTGAAAGTGAACTAAAACATTCCTAAATTTAATGAAGAAATATCTGACATAATTGTAAAACTAAGTAATCTGCAGAAACATGCAACCACTGAGAGACATGTCAATATATACAAGATGTTATGTGTACATGTCAAACTGTTTGGTATGTGCTATATTGTTTAGTTACCTTTAGTTTAACATTAGATCAAGTTGCCTGTTTTCAGTCACATTGACATTGTTAAATTTAGAAAACATACTTTACAATTATGATTCTTTTTTTTGTTGCACGCACAAAACAATAGATAGTAGTTGAAGAGATGCTTATTAATTACTAAAACATTACTTACTGCAATGCACTGGAATACTTAATACATTTTTATGATCTTCATAAAGGTTTGACAACTATACAGTCAAAAGACGACACAGCAGAAGTACATTCACAAGAAGGACTCCTGCCATTTGACAAGACATGTCACCAAAAGGACAGAACATCAACAGATTACAGTGAGCCACACATCCAAGTGAAATCAGAGCCTGTGGAGACTGAAGAATGTAACAGTCATAGTGGAGAAACAAGAAAGTGGGTAGTGTGTGCGGGAGGTTTGTTGAAAGAAGTGTTGAAAGTGGAACACACAGACTGGTCTGTAGGAACATCAAGTGATTGCAGTGAGAACATTGATCAGAAGGAACAACATGACGATAAGGGTGTCTCAGAAGTGAGTACAACAGAATCAGTTGTGGATCCGTGCATTATCTATGTGTTTACAAGTGAAAAGTCCGTTATAACGACAGATCAGCGTAAACGTCATGAAAAGGTTCGTATAACTATGAATCCGTACATATGTTCTAAGTGTGGAAAGACATTTGCATCATCCGAGCAATATAGAAGTCATTATAAGAGTCACACACACCCAAAGCCATACACTTGTGCCACATGTGGAAAATCATTTGCAGCACACCAAGACCTTATGATTCTTGAAAGCGTTCACACATGTACAAAGCCATACACTTGTACCACATGTGGAAAATCATTTGCAGCACACCAAGACCTTATGATTCATGAAAGTGTTCACACAGGTACAAAGCCATACACTTGTACCACATGTGGAAAATCACTCGCAACATTGCGTAATCTTAAGAACCACAAAAATATACACTCAAATGTGAAGCCATACACTTGTACCACATGTGGAAAATCATTCACCACATCCTATAGCCTTCGCATTCATAAAGATGTACATTCAGGTGTGAAGCAACACATTTGTGCCACATGTGGAAAATCATTCGCACTATCCAGAAACCTCAAATCTCATGAAATCACTCACACAGATGTGAAGCAATACACTTGTACCATATGTGGAAAATCATTCCGAACACACTATATCCTTAGGAATCATGAAATCACTCATACAGGTGTGAAGCTGTTCACTTGTGCCACTTGTGGAAAATCATTCGGAACTTCTAGGTATTGTAAATCTCATGAAAAACGTCACGATGGTGTGGTGAAGGCTTATACTTGTAACATATGTGGACAATTATTCACAACACGCCAAACCCTTAAGAATCATAAAATTATTCACACAGGTGTGAAGCCATACACTTGTGCCACATGTGGAAAGTCATTCACAACACACGACACCCTAAAGATTCATAATAACATTGTTCACACAGGTGTGAAGCCATACACTTGTACCACATGCGGAAAATCATTCGTAAGATCCAGATCCCTTAAGATTCATAAATATATTCACACAGGTGTGAAGCCATATACTTGTGCCACATGTGGAAAATCATTCACATCTTTATATTTTTGTAACATTCATAAAAGAACCCACACAGGTGTGAAGTCACACATTTGTAAAACATGTGGAAAATCATTCGCAACATCATATTACTGTAACATTCATGTAAAAAGTCACACAAGTGTGAAGCCATACATTTGTACCACTTGTGGAAAAGCATTCACAACAATGCAAACCCTTAAGAATCATACAAACATACACTCACTTGTGAAGCAACACATTTGTAAAACATGTGGAAAATCATTCACAGTATCCACAAACCTCAAGATTCATGAAATCACTCACACAGGTGTGAAGCCATACACTTGTACCATATGTGAAAAATCATTTGCAACATCCAGAACCCTTAAGATTCATGAATATATTCACACAGGTGTGAAGCCATACACTTGTACCATATGTGGAAAATCATTCGCAACATCCAGAGCCCTTAAGATTCATGAATATATTCACACAGGTGTGAAGCCATACACTTGTGCCACATGTGGAAAATCATTCACATCTTCATATTATTGTAACATTCATAAAAGAATCCACACAGGTGTGAAGCTACACATTTCTAAATCATGAAGAAAATCATTCACAACATCATATTACTGTAACATTCATGTAAAATTCACACAGGTGTGAAGCCATACATTTGTACCACTTGTGGAAAAGTATTCACAACAACGCAAACCCTTAAGAATCATAAAAATATACACTCATATGTGAAGCAACACATTTGTACCACATGTGGAAAATCATTCACCACACACCAAAACCTTAAAAGACTCGTACAACAATTCACACCGGTGTGAAGCCATATAATTGTACCACATGTGGAAAATCATTCACCATATCGAAAACCCTGAGGATTCATGAAAGAATTCACACAGGTGTGAGGCCATACACTTGTGCCACGTGTGGAAAATCATTCACAGCATCTAGAAACCTCAAGGCTCATGAAATCACTCGTACATTATAGATGTGAAGCCATGCAATTGTACAATATGTGGAAAATCATTCACATCGGTTGGTAACCTTAAGAGGTATGGAAATATTTACACATGTGATTCAGTAGACTTTCTATGGGAATGATTGTTATGTTGATGAATTCTTTCACAAAAGCATAATGTATTGGAAGCACTAGGTTTAAAAGCATGTTGTATCAGCGTAACAGTCGTTTTACTCAGATTGTAAGTGTGTGTGTACCAAATATCCCTAATAAAAATGTAGGTGGTGTATTATGGAACTATATCTGTGTATTTGTGTATTTCGTTCGCATAGGCGCCAAAAAAAGTTCGAGTTGGACGTAAATCTTGATGCGTCTGCATTAAAGTCATTTTCGCACGTTTTCATGCGTTGCTCACGAGTGTCCAGGGATTACAAGCTCAGATATCGAAGACATCGGACATTGTGCGTCTGATCTACGGAGATATCTACGGTTTACAGACTAAGTTTATATACGATTTGTGATTTGACTTATATTATTGCCCATTGTCATAGCGATCGACAATGTCGTCATCATGACATCAACGAACTGTTATGCTTTTATATCAACCGAATGGATAATTTGCCTCGCTCTGTCCTAAATCGCATCGTTTTAGACGATTTTACAGATGATGACATTGCAATTGCCAAAGACGTCTTATATGCTCACATCTCCGTGCCAACGAAACATCGTCGTATTAAACGACAAGGGTCTGACAAGAATAAACACAACGTCGACGACATCTCGAAACTTCTTGACGAAATCGATCCGGACAATATTCCTGTATGGTCGATTCCCACGATTTATTTTGTTTTTTCTGGTCTTTGCAATCGTACGTCTCCCGAAACCGTACGTCGGCTCTAACTGCCAGTTGGTTCATCGGCCCAGTCACCCATTTATCGTTATTTTCGGGAATCGGATGACGCCAAGCGAAAACAGAAGTTCGGTGCCGAACATGGCAAGCCCAATAGGTTGAACACAAGGGCAGTCTTCAAGAATGTGAAATTGACCCAAGTTGTACACAGTACAAGAGACTTCACAGACCAACTCATATCCGGAATGGCCGAGTTCCGTGAGCACTGTCACCGGGGGTCCATCCAGTATCACCAGATCCGCATTTTGAAGCAGTCCATGGCGGAAAAAACGGCGGCAACGGTCCAGGTGGACTATGCTGAAAATTGGGTGTGCAGATACCAGGACGAAATAACGGCAGTGTACTATGTCAAATCCCAGGTGATCATACACCCAATGGTGGTACACTTCAAGCAGGACGGCGAGCTTTGTACCAAGAGCTACTTGTAGATTACAAGTGTCACTGCTCACACTGTTGAAGGAAGTCAATGAAATCCTTCTGGAACTGTCGACTCTGCATTTTATCACAGACTCACCAACTTCGCCGTACCGGAACCGCACAATATGTGCCCTAATAGCAACATTTCCATCACTGTTCGGTCTTATACCCTCCTGGAGATAACCCTCGAAGTCATCCAGGACTGCAAGGATGAGATCGAAACATGGAATGTTCCAGAAGTGGCATAATGCCTGCCCGTGCTGTTGTGGTCCCGGGCCCAGTCGTGAAAATCTGCAGTACTTCCTGCTTCAAGGATTGCTGCTACACGAAGGGCGGAGTGTTCCATCCAGCATGTTCTGGTTGGGAAAGCACGCAACTGGCGCTGGAGAGGGGGAGGAGGAGATGGATGACATATAGCTGGTAGTGTAAAGGGTAGAGAGGCAGGTGGTGGAGGAGAGGGGTGACAGACATGTGGTGGTGGAAAGGGTCGAGAGACAGGTGGTGAGGGAGAGGAAGACACAAGTGGTAGTGGAAAGGATAAAGAGACAGGTGGTGGAAAAGAGGGACGACAGACAGGTGGTTCAAGAGAAGGATGAGAGAGCGGTGGAGCTTTTGGAACATTCAGTTGAAGTTTCATTAATTGTTCTTAAAATTACCTTTCGACAAATTACAAAAGTGGTCGGTTAGACTTTAAATAAATAACGTTATAAAAACATTGTATTCATGTTCTATTATTCAGTATATTAATAAAATGATAAGAATGATTGAGAAACACATATATGGAACACTCACAGGAATGGCTTTACACTCGGGTATATACGTAGACATAGTTTAAGTAAAAAGCGGTCAAATATGAAAAAATACTCTTCTACTGAAACCGTACATAAGCATGAAACCGTACGTCGACAGTTTCTTAGCCCACACCTCAATATTTTTGCAAAGTATATGAAGGAACATCAGCGCTTGGTATCTGTAACGTTTGTACAACCAATTTAAATACTTACATCACGACCTTTTGACAGTTAATACACATTATAAGAGGAGGTACATGAAACCGTACGTCTCCGGCGTTTTCTTAATTAGAATAATAAGAATAGGACATAATCACCTACATATCACTAACATAATCAATTTAGACTGTCGGATATATACCAAAACATTCTTAAAACAAGTTAGAATTGTCCGATGGTCTCGTCAGTAATTTATTCCATTGTACTGAAAAGTATATTATATGAAACCGTACACCTGCAAATTCTAAACTGTCTACAAATTGATAGTTATAAATCAGTGTCAATAAGGTATATCATGTTGAAAAGCTCAATGTGTATACCTTGCCATGAATGTATTTTAAAAATAAAACATGCATTCCCCTTGTAGTGGTAATATGTAACAGAAAGTCACCTTTATAAAACATCAAGTCTGAGAGAGCGCAAAATACTTCAAAGCACCCCTTAAAATGTAAAAAGAAGTCCGAAACATATTTCTTACTGAATTTAAAACACAAATATGTTATACATACATTGAAAATGAAATTTCACAGGTAAATGTGAGATGAAATAGTTGTAGCAGTTTCCAAGTAGCGGGACTCGTGTGCACACGCATGGTTTCAGAACTTAAACACTTGCTATTTCTATTAGCTGTCAAATGCTCAATTTCAGGATTTAACTTGCCCAGTCTTATTCTCCGATTTCCTCAATATGTTCTTTTCGTACTACATAAAACACAACTTTATACGCATATGTTTATTTTTGCCCCCCTAGGAACACCATTTGTCAACGTTTCGTGGGAATCGACCATATACGTCACTCGTGATCTTGGTAAATTGCCAAGCATTGATTTTAATCACGTAGATATGTCTACATTATCACGTGAAATCATTCTATGTAAAAATAAACAGTGCGACACTGATGCATCCTACAGACGACTCGCTCACTCGGTGTCCGTATTGTCTACGTAAATTTCTACGCTGGTGTCGTCACTTATACCTGCAATACAAACTGTGACCCAGCCCGCTCGCACTACAACTTCACAACCCGTTGCTGCTGCTGCTACTGCTGCATCAACCCCACTACCCGCCGCTGCCTGTGTATCAACTCCACGACCCGCCGCTGCCACTGTATCAACATCACGACTCGCCACTGCTTGTGTTGTATTAACCTCACGACCCGCCGCTGTCGCTGTATCAACCTCACGACCCGCCGCTGCTGCTGTATCAACCTCACGACCCGCCACTCCTGCTGTACCAACATCACTACCCGCCGCTGCTGCTGTATCAACATCACGACCCGCCGTTGATGCTGTATCAACCCCACGACCCGCCCCTGCTGCTGTATCAACCTTACGAACCGCCGATGCTGCTGTCTCAACCCCACAACCTGCTGCTGATGATGTGTCAATAGCTCTACCACAACCAACATCAACCACGGGTAACACCTCTCCTCCACCACTGTAGAAATGAGAAAAAAACGTCCAAGTCGGCCTTCTCTAACACGTCGAAGCCGTCCTCTTCTAAATATAAACCGCATACCATGACTACTGGCAACTCTACCAAGTGTGGACTTAAATGTGCTCCTGTTCGACTCATATCTGCTGAATACTTCTTAACAGGATTTCACACAGATACAACTTGTGCCGAAATTTCTACTTATGTAACAACTACTTTGAACATGAAATGCTCATGTGAACGCTTACCAATTAAACATGACTCTTATTCATCCTTCAAATTCTGTGTGCATATTGCTAAACCGAACTTACGCTATGATGCCAATCTTTGGCCTGCTGGAACAAAGATTGGACGATACTTCCCGCCTAGGAAGCACAAAACAACATATTCGACTCACCTGTAAACTGTCAACTCCGTATTGCTTCATTTAATGCCAGAAGTGTGCGGAACAGTGCTTGCGACGTGCTTAACATTTTAAAATCCTGTGATATACTTGCAGTGCAGGAACATTGGCTCCCGAGTGGACGCCCTCATGGCCGGCTTTCCTTTTTATGGAGACGTTCACTCGACCCATTTATTGAACCTATAATTTATGACGATGAGAAAAGACTCCTTGATCTGAAAACCACCACGTTTAATGCCACTATACTGATTCTTAACGTATCTTTACCGTATCAGAGTGATGACAATTCCGATGAATATCAAGCCTTTTTAGGCAAGATACAGGCTATAAGCGATTCATTTGAATCAGCTAACATATTCTTCATTGGGGATTTTAATGCGGAAATTAACAAGCCCAGTGTATTTTCGACACTTCTCAATGCTTTTATTAATGGATGTCACCTCATTCCAAGTGACATTAAGTATCTCCCTTCGACCATGTGAGTAGATAGTAGGCGCTGTACGGTCATAAAACCCTACTTATAAAAAACGTTTTAATGACCACTAAACGATTCGAGCACCCAGCTGACGTCAGCAATAATGCGAGACTAGTCCTACGTATAAAAAAAGATCAAAGGTTTTTTGTTTGACACTAATGAGTTTGAGAAACCTACTTATAAAAAACGTGATTGATGAGCGATGTAATTTGATACTAATTGGATGATTGACAGTACACTAGAGAGATGCCACCTAGCGGTGAGTGCAGAGAGTATTTTAGTCCTAGCGATCAACGCCGTACCTAGAGCGCGCTGACGTAAGCAATACGCTAACCACGCTCGTATCGACCTTTAGTTTCGTACTTAGTGACGTAAGCTAACCACGCTAAAGTATAAACGTTTAGTTTCGTACTTTCGTCGACCACGTATAACCGGGGTATCAACGCCGTACAACCGGGGTTTGACCTTAGGAGTCGCGGTTATATAAGCGGTGGCGGTAGCGGGTGATCGGTAGTCGGTACGATGTCGTCGTCTATAAGGTTTGGTGGATCGCGATCGTTCTTGTCGAATAAGTATATGTGTCGACTGTCGGCGTTCGGTCGGGGCTTTCGATCCGTCGAGCACGCCTATCAGTATAGGAAAGCGATATTCTACGAGGACGTGGAATGCGCCGAAAACATCAAAAGGTCGCAAAGCTCTTACGCAGCGAAACGACGCGGTTACGACATTCGACTAAAGAGAATGAGAAACAAATGGACCGACATTAGGGTGAAATGTATGAAGATATTGTTGAAGAGGAAGTTTGACGGATCGAGCCATTTGAAGGCTGCACTGTTGGCGACCGGGGACGCCGAATTGGTGGAATGGGTAGCGAGTAGGGAGGGTTTCTGGGGTAGCGGAATCGCGGGCGATCCGGGGAAGAACATGCTCGGTAAACTGTTGATGGAGTTGCGCGATGAGTATAAAGACGCGTAAAAAAGTGTTCGTCGTTCAGTCGTGAAAAATGAACGGACCGTCGTTGAAGCATCCTTTTACGGGTATACGGTCCTACGGGATGCGGTAAGACGACGTTCGTCGAGCGTTTGATACGTTACGACACAATGATCGATCCGCCGCCGGAGAAAATCCTGTGGTGTTACGGACAGTGGCAGAGCGGCTACACGTCTATGTCTTCGAAAATAGAGTTCGTAGACGGCCTGCCTGATCCGAAACGTTTAGACGGTAAAGCGAGAACGCTTCTAGTACTCGACGACCTCATGGAGAAGACCGATAGCCGGGTGACGGTACTAAAAAAAGTCATCATTGTAATACGTCGGTCGAACAATTGCGACAGAACATGTTTCCGAAAGGGAAAGAAAACCGTACAATCAGCCTGAACGCGCAATACATAGTGCTATTCAAGAGTCCTCGAGACGCGGGTCAAGTAGGCCACCTAGCGAAACAGATGTACCCGGGAAAGGTCAACTACATGATAGAGGCTTTCAAAGACGCGACGTCGTCGGCGTACGGGTATCTATTCGTGGATCTGAAACAGGAAACGGAAGAGGATATGCGTCTGCGTACGTGCATATTTCCGGACGATCGCCTTCAGTACGTGTACGTACGGAAGGGTGGCGGCGGTGGTGGTGGTGGTGGCGTCGGCGGACTATAAGAAGAGAGAGACGACGACGCGTCCGTTTATTAGCCGCTATGAAGGCGCGCGTGACGGGAGCGAAGAGACGGCCGAAGGTGGCGGGACCGACGAATCAAATAAAGAGACACATCGTCGCCCTGCAGCTGTTGGAGAGACATAGGCGGAACATCGCTCTGCGAAAAGCCCTACTCGCCCACGCGGACACCGGTCTCATTTGTAGTCTGTGCGATTGCGCGTACAACATTCTGAAAGGGAACGTGAAGTTGTCGCCGAAACAGAAACGCGTATTGTCGAAATACCGGGATCACCTGCGTAAACTCGTCGACAAACACGTGACGCGTAAGCAGAAGCGCGTCATCTTGCAAAAGGGTGCGGGTGGTTTTCTGACGGCCCTGCTAGCGCCGTTAGCGAGTACCGTTATCTTGCCGCTGCTCAGACAGGTGTTCGGCGGCGGCGCCGGCGGTAATTGATGCAGTACGCGAAGAAGATGGCGTTGGTCGATCCACGATTGGTGGAAAGCCTTCTGCCGCGTGTCGATCAGTCGTCGAGCTCGCCTCGATCACGTGTGCTGAGTAGCCTTGACAGCGACATGAAGGACATTCTAGAACGTTCGGATTTATCGGAACGCGAAAAGGTAGCGTCGTACAATCAACTGCTGAGTCGGTACAATACGATAGAGGCGGCTCGAGCGGCGCAACCGGTACGCGTGTCGGTGGTCAACGGCGAGACGACGCCCGCAGTACCGGTGGCGCCGGCGGCGGCGGCGGCGGCGCCACCATCGTCGGAGACGATAGAGCGCGAAATCATAGCCAGTATGCCGAAAACGTTGAAAGAGAAGACGAGACTGCTGATCGAAAAAATGAAAGCCGATCCGTTGTCTCGATGGAACGATCGCGGTGAATTCGTGTACGACGGTAAAGCGATCGCGGGGAGTAATATGGTCGATCTAGTAAACGATCTCATGCGAACGAGATCGAAGACGACGGCGCCCGTAGGATGGCGGGAGTTCGGATTGCACATGAAGGATATGAATATCCCTATGGAATTCGTAGGCAACCCGCGCTATCGTTCGTACGTGGAGCGACGACGGAAGCAGCTACTAGAAGAGAGGATGACGATGCCGTCGACGTCTAGTTCATCAGCGCCGACTGAGCGGAGACGTCGTACTCGGATGCGAGGCGCGCCTAAACGCAGATCCTCTTCGTTGGACGTCACGGCGTGGGATACGTTGTCGTGATGTCGTCACGACGGGCGATCATCATCATCGTCGTCGGTTTCATCATCGCGCTTATCGCGTTCTGTATAATCGTATCATCATCGTCGTCGTCGTCGTCATGGTGTCCGGGTGGAGTCGTCGTCGTCGTCCAAAGCTTCGACAGCAACGAAACGACGACGACGACGACGAGCTGAATAACGCGTACTTCGATCCGAAACGGGTGGGGAGTTACGGAGGCGTCGACGCGTTGCACCGGGCGTCGAAGCTCCGACGTCCGGCCGTCGAGAGGTGGCTAGCGTCGCAGGACGCCTATACCCTACACAAACCGGTTAGACATCATTTCAAACGATGTCGCGTCATCGTGGGCGGTCGAAACCAGCAGTGGCAAGCCGATCTGGTCGACTTGTCTAGACTGAAAACGCACAACGACGGTATAACATTCCTATTGACGGTGATCGATGTGTTTTCGAAGCGGGCGTGATGCGTTCCGTTGAAGAGTAAGTCCGGCGCGTCGCTCGTCGCGGCCTTCGAGCGCCTGCTGAACGACGACGAGACGCCGCACACGCTGCAGACCGATAAGGGGAGCGAGTTTTTGAACCGACCCCTGCAAACGTTGTTAAAGAGTCGCGGCGTTCATCATTTCGTGACGCATAACGAGGAGACTACAGCGAGCGTCGTGGAACGGTTTAATCAAACTTTGAAGACGCGTATGTGGCGCTATTTTACGAAACACGAAACGCTGCGCAACGTAGAGGCGTTACCGGATTTCGTGCGAACGTACAACAACGCCTACCACCGAAGTATCGGTAGGACGCCGGCGAGTGTCGACGCAACGAATCAGGAGGCCGTATGGCAACGACTGTACGGGGGTGGCGGCGACGGTCGACGACGAAAACCGAAACTACGCGTGGGAGATCGCGTACGTATCAGCAAGACGAGGGGTCAATTCAAAAAAGGATACATGGCTAACTGGAGCGAGGAGCTGTTCACCGTCGTAGAGGTGCATCCGTCCGATCCGCCCGTTTATCGCCTGAAGGACGACGCCGAGACGCCGATAGAGGGCGCCTTCTACGAACCGGAACTACAACGCGTAGTCGTTCCGAAAGACAAACTATATCGCGTGGAGGCGGTTCTACGGCGTCGTCGGCGTCGTGGTGGTTCGGAGGCGTTCGTAAAATGGAGCGGATATCCGGCTTCATTCAACAGCTGGATCGACGCCGAGTCGTTCGTGGACCTATGATGAATCGTTGGATGCGTCACACCGGCTGCTGGCGACTGCACGAGGCGGGACTATGCAACGGATCTTCGTTCTTACCGTATAAAGGTCCCTGCTGCATCGACAGCGCACAGTGGCGCGACGATGTGCGACGACGACGAAACTACCTCGAGTGGCGATCGAGGAACGAACGCCGAGCGATCATCCGTCGTCGACGACGACGACTCCGTCGACGCTACTGTCGTCGAACCCGTTCCATGGCGAATATGCGGCAACGAATGCCCTAAGGCCGAAATCGTATTCCTCTGTCAGGTCGTCGTCCTGTACTTCGTCATCGCCGTTAGTATATACAATCTAACGAAAGGTCAAGGTGACTCCAAGATGTGGACGGCGCTGTTGAGCAGCTGTCTCGGTTACCTGCTTCCGAGTCCGTTGATGAGCGTCGGCGATCGACGACAACGCGATGGCGATTTCGTCTGATTTTTATCTGACGCTGCCGAGCAACGCGTCTATGAAACGTCACCCCGAAAATACGTTGACGCACTACGTCACGGCGTTGCCGCGACGTTTCGACCTGTCGGGGGAGTGGGAATGCGGCGCGGTGTCGGTACAGTATCCACACACGTGGTACAACGTGAGAGAGAAGGACGCCTACTTCTATCTGACTTGCGCGACGGGCGAACTGGGTGTTTACACGCAGATAGACAAAGACGGTTCGACCGTGCTGATATATCGTCAGACGACGATTCCTCACGGTTTCTACAACAACTGTTATACGTTGTTGCAAAAGATCAACGCGGCGCTAGCTAGATTACACACCGATAAGGTCAAGGCCATACTAGAATACTGCGCCGTCTCTAACCGATATACGCTACGTATTTCGGCGTTTCCATACCAACACGATCATGAGTTCGTCCTCGTTCGGTCCCGCGCCGGCGATGAGACCCGTCATCAGCACGTCGCCCGCCGCGTACACGTTCGAGTACGAAGGTCGCAATACGGTGAATATGTCGGCGGGCATCGAGAGTCTGTACGTGTACACGGATCTCGTGGAACCGCGCGTCGTCGGTGACGTGTACGCGCCGCTCATTCGAAACATCGCCATCCGCGGTGAGAACGGTGAAATCATTTCGGAAACGTTCGATCGCGTGCAATACGTGAAGCTGCAGCGGAAGCAATTCGACGAGGTCGAAGTCGATATAAGAGACGATCACGGCCAACCGATACCATTCGAGCAGGGGAAGGTGGTGACGACGCTTCACTTCAGACCTTGTAAATCGAAATTGTTTTAATGGCGCCGTCGTCGAAGAACCCGTACGTGGACTACTACGTTCGTCAGGTCGGCGGACAGCTGCCGGTCTTCGTCGGCGCTCGGGGTCAACGAGGTCACGGTCTGGGTAATCTCTTCGGGAGTCTGTTTCGAAGCGCCATGCCGCTTATGAAGAGAGGCGCGTTGGCGTTGGGAAAACGCGCGCTCAACACCGGCATGCACGTGGCGCGCGACGTTGTCGCCGGCGGCGATCTGAAACAGTCGATAAAAAGACGCGCGAAGGAGGCCGGCGCCGATCTTCTCGACGGCCTATTGAATTCGCAGCAGCAGCAGCAGCCACCAAAGAAGAAGAGAAAAAAACAAACGCAGCAGTAGCAGCGTCGTCCCCGCGGCGTAAAGAGAGCGCGCTTAGCGGCGACGACCGTCAGTAGGCGGAAGAGAGCGCGTCGAACGGATATATTCGACGAGTAATGGACAGCGGCGCAACGATCGACAGAAATCAGTGGATCGTCTACCAGCTGTTGACGTCTCTTGACCCTATCGAGGACTTTAGGAACCTTCGAGTGTACGCGCGCTTCTTAGTGACGCGGGGGGTGACGACCACCGCCGCGCCGGTCCTGCTGTTCAGTCAACTCGACGTGTCGCTGAAAAACGTCCTCGTGACGCCGCCGTCGACGTACCGCGCCTACGGAAGAAAAAAACGCACCACGTTGGCAGCGGCGGCGGCATAAAGAAATGGCAGACGTCGAGAGCGGTCAGTGGATCGTCTACCAGCCGCTGACGTTTCTCGACCCTATCGAGCTCCACATCACGGACGACGACTACCTCCGAATGTACGCGCGCTACATGACGACGCCGACGGCCGCCGCCGCGCTGGTGATCAGACAACTCGACGCGTCGCTGAACGACGTCCTCGTGGCGTTCTCGTCGCTGAGCAACGTCCTCGTGTCGTTGTCGTCGACCTACGGAAGAAAAAAACGCACCGACGCGTCGGCGGGAGCGGCATAAAGAGAGCACGCCTAGCGGCGACGGTCGTCAGTAGGCGGAAGACGTCGAACGGACGACATGGCGTTCGTGAACGGCTCGACGTGCGAGGGCGTGAAGGCCGAACTGGAGCTGTTCAGCGGACCGGTGACGCAGACGAGCATCGAGAGTAGTCATTGGACCGTCTACCAGCCGCTGACGACTCTCGACGCCGGCGGCCCTATCGAGTTCCTCGTGCCGGGTTCGGGCGAAGACTATACGGACCTGGCGGGCGTTCAACTGTACGTGCGCTGCAAAGTGACGCGGGGGGACGGTACCGATCTGGCGGCGGCCGCCGCGGTGGCGCCGGTCAACAATTTCCTGTATTCGTTGATCAGTCAAATCGACGTGTCGCTGAACAACACCCTCGTGACGCCGTCGACCAATACGTACGCGTACCGGGCCTACCTCGAGACGTTGCTAAGTTACGGTAGCGACGCGAAACGTTCGCATCTCACGGCGTCGTTGTGGTACAAAGACACCGCCGGACGGATGGACACGCTCGGCATCGGCAACGTCGGCTTCTAGGCGCGACACCTCGCGACGGCCGATTGCCACGAGGTGGAGATGATGGGACGTCTGCACGTCGACGCGTTTATGCTAAACAAACACCTACCGAACGGCGTCGACACGAAAATACGCATAGTTCTCGCGAAGGACGCCTTCGCGATCATGGGCGCGCAAGCCGTACCGGGGTGGCGCATCGTGCTGCAGGCGATTCGACTGCACGTGCGAAAAGTGAAGTTGAATCCGGCCGTCCAGATGGGACATATCAAAGCGTGGGCGTTGGGAACGGCTAAGTTTCCGATGCGCCGGGTCGACTGCAAATCGTTCTCGATAACGGCGGGTACGCTAACGCACACGCACGAGAACCTGTACATGGGCGCGATTCCGAAAAGCCTCTTCCTGATGATGATCGATAACGTCGCCTACAACGGCGACTATACTAGAAATCCGTTCGACGCGCGTCACAACGACATAAACTTCCTGACGCTCGTCGTCACGTGCCGAGCAAGCCGTTGCAGCCGGACTTCCCGCACAACCGGTACGTGCGGAGCTACATGAATCTCTTCGAGGCGACCGGAAAGGCGTTCGAGGACGAGGGGAACGACGTATCGCGTACGGACTTCGGTGCCGGCTACAGCATCTTCGGTTTCGACCTGACCCCCGACTGTTGCGACGGCGATCATTTCAACGTCGTGCGTCAAGGGAGCGTGGTCGTCGAAATGCATTTCGGGACGCCGCTACCACTTCCGGTGAACGTCGTCGTGTACGCGGAATTCGAGACGGTGATGGAGATCGACCGGAACCGGAACGTCGTGTACGACTGGTAATGGATACGTTTCAACTGATGCGTCGTCTGGAACTCGATACGTACGCTAAACGTATCGTCGTCGGCGTCGTGCCTAAAGACGCGCTACTTACCGCCGCCATCGGCGTCACCTACCCGACGGCCTTCGTGTGCAACAACGACGACGGCGGCGAACCGGGACAGCACTGGGTGGCCGTCTACGTCGGCGCCGACCGACGAGGCGAGTACTTCTATTCGTACGGTCTGCCGCCGCTGCACGCCGACTTCCGCGCCTTCCTGCGCCGCCACTGCGGCGACGCGTGGACGTACAACGACAAGCGGCTGCAGAGCGTCATCTCTAACGTGTGCGGACAATATTACGTCGCCTACCTTCTCCTCCGATGTCGCGGGATGCCGTTGACGATGTTTCAGAACCTATTCGGCACCGATAGGGTGAACAATGACTGTCTCGTATACGATTTATTAAAACCAATTCGGCACTAGCTTCGCTTTTACGTGTATTTTAGAAGAAATAAAAACACATCACGTACACAATTGTTGGTGTTTATTATTACCCACACATACATACATACATACATACAGAAACTACCCCTAGGGGGATGGTGGGGGTTAGATTAGTAGTAGACGAGTTAGACGAGTGTTTTTTTACGAGTTAGACGAGTATCGGCGCCGTGGTGACGCCGTCGTCGAGCACGCGGCGTTTAGAGTAGAAGTAGCTCAACGCCGCGCGCTCTTGAACCTACTTCAACACGGACGAGTCTTTCACTTGGAAACCGCGGTTCCAGCCGACGCCGTTGCGAAGGTCGCGCAGTACGGCGAGGAAGGTGTGCTCGTCGATGTCGGCGTTCTGTCGCTTGCTCAGTCCCTTCGTGCTGTACTTCGGACCGGCGACGCCGCCGAAGCAGTAGTAGGTTTTGCTGCACAGCGCCCCGATTCCGTCGCCGCGCCACTCTTCTTTGTACGCTGCAGGCGCAGATCGTCGGCGCACTCTGTTCGATCGTCGAACGCCGGGTTCGACGATCGAACAGGCGTCGGCTCGCGCAGCAGGCCGGCTCCTCCCACGTTAGTCCGGCGACGCGCCGTCGTACGTAGGCGTTTGCGTCGCAGCATTCGGCCGGAAACCAGAGCGAACGATTCCGGAAGTAGTGTTCGCGACGTTCTTCCGGTACGAGCGCGTCGACGTCACGTCCGGCTAGGGCTATGTACGCCGAGTCGGTGTCCATAGCGCAGTACTGGAAGAGCGGACGGGGAATGTAGGCGTCGACGAAATCGTAATAAAATTCCAGCATTCTCAATTTTGCGTACTGCAATACGAAATAGCCGATATGTATCGGCAGGCCGTAGACGATTTTACGCTTATTCAGCGCCACCTCGTACAGCGCGTCGTCGACGACGACGTCCAGCTGCCGGAAGCGCCGATTGTTGACGAGCATCGACGCGCCGGCCGGCGTCGCGTACTTGATTTCCCGGTGCCGATCGACGCGCGTAATCGTTTTCCCGTAGGAACTGTTCCCGAGAAGTTTAAAGGTATCGGCGATTGTCGATTTGTCGGGATCGATATCGCCCTCGCGTCGCGCCGTCGAAACCGCGTCGCCGAAGCGGCGAAAACACGCTATCGGCGCGTACTCGACGATCTGGTAGACACGCTCGACGACGAGACCGTGCGCCAGATACCAGCGTAGGAGCGGCGTCGCGAGCACGATCGCCGCGCCGAAGTAGCTACCGACGAGCGTTCGTTGAGGTCGCGTGAGGACATCGTGCGACTCGGCGTAGTCGCGCATGAACGGGCTGAGATCGTCGCGCATCATATCGACGTTCTTGAATACCGGCTGCATCTCGGCGACCTTGTCGCGCAGCGCTACCGGCACGGCGATATCGCACTGCACGAGGCCGAACAGAGAGCCGTCGCGACCGCCTCCAGTATCGTCGAGAGCGTAATGGCGGTCGCTGGTTGCCATCGTGACGAGTCGGGCGGCGTCGGCGTCGCCTGCACGGCGTGCCACTGGCACTCCCACATTTCGACGACTTCGTCGACGAAACGGCGCAGGTAGGCGGTCACGGCGATCGTCGCGGCGTACAGCGTCGTCATCGGTTGAACGTTGACGGAGTTCGTCGTCACGTGCGCCTGACACGTCGGGCAGCCGTGAAAATAGCAACCGTGAAATTGATACGGCCGTAGCGGTGCACGCGTTCCGCTCGAAAGGCGTTCTCAGCGCGTCGGCGCGTGTACCAGCCCGTCGGCATCTCCTGCATTATCGCCCATAGATAGAGGCCGTTTGCGTCGAAGCCTACTATCGATCGGCACGAATCGACGTCACGTAGGCCTCGTGGTGGCGCGCGAAGATGATCGACGGTCCGCCGACGATCTGCGCCTGCAGCAGACGGTGCAGATCTTTGTTCGGCTCGTTGAAGAGCGAGAAATGGATCGACTTCGGCAGGTCGTTGAACAGGTACAACAACGTCAACCCCGGTACGCTGATGGCGTCCTTGAACATGTCGATACGTCGGCGCCGATAGAAGGCGAACTGGCGATCGACGGCCTCGAGAAACGGCGCCACGTCACGATTGTTATACCACACAAGAAAATCGCGCATCGACGTCATGCCCTCGTCGCGCCACGCCGTCGCGCAAATCTCGTACGCCTCCGCGGGGATTCCCTCGCGTTTCAGCTGGCTGTAGAAAGCTTCGCGCGACGGCAGGGCGGTTTCGTCCAGACGCGACAACGCGTCGATGTGCTCGTACGGAAAGTACCCCTTCGTTGCCGAGCAACCGTACGCTTTCAGAAAGCGATCGTAGCTAACGCCGGGCGCGAGGTAATTCGTTATGTCAAGGACTTCAACGTCGTCGTCGACAGGCACATGTAATTGTTCTGACGTTTAATGGTAAACGCCGACGACGTGTGCTGCGAGTCGTCGGTTATGAGCAGGGGGGTCAAGTACTTTTTGACGACGTTCAGGTCGTACTTACCCGAATTGAATCCCAATACGGGCATTTGACGAAGGTACGTCCACAGCCGGTCGGCGAGAGTGGCGTACGGTGACGCGTCGGCTTCGTCGTCGCATCGTCGTCGCCGCCAGTCGGCGTCGAGCGCGTCGAGCGCCTCGAAGGTCGCGTCGTAGCAGGGACGTAGAATCGCGCACGCCGCCGCGCTCACCGCTTCCAGGTCGTCGATGAGGCGACGCGCGAGTTCCGACGAATCGCCGGTCGTGACGTAACAGCGCGCCGGTTCGTGACCGGGCACGTTCGACGCGACGCTCATGCTGAGCAGTTCGTGTCGCGCGATCCAGCGGCATTTGTCGGTATCCGTCGGCAGATCGTTATCGGCGAAATAGCACTCGAAATCGAACGTCGCGCGGTACGGGTAGTAGCGCAGGTCTTCGTCGCCGACGTCGATGCCTTCGTCGTCGAGTCGCTCGAATACGGACGCCGTCGGTCGGTAGACGCCGCCGGGGAACACGTGACGAACGCCGCCTTCGCACGTCGCTTCGTGACGTCGTAAATCGTGCGCGTTCCGCCAGAGGACGCTGCCGCATTTCCCGCACTTGTACGTTTTCGTGTACGCGCGCCGATCGCTTATGTACGAGAAGTGTGACTCGTACAGGTTGACGTTCAGCGTCGTGGGGTGCGCTTCGCACGATCGACGGACTAGTTCGGCGACGTCGTTCGTCAGTCGACGATAGACGACGACGTTGATGCCGAAAACCGTCTCAACGCGATCCAATTCGTTCAGGCGCACGCCGTTCGAGGTCGACGTGCGCTTGGCGTGACAATACCGCGCGTACAGACGTTTAGCGTCTTTCGTTAAACGGTTCGTATCGATGTGGCGGTCACTTTCGCCTCGTCGGTGACCGTGCAGGTGAAGGCCGATGCATCGGAAGAGACACAGATGGTCGTCGTAGGGCGTGCCTAGATGATCGTTCGTCAACGACACGATGGAGCTGTTTATGCGCACGTAGGCGGGAAGCATCGTCACGCCAACACAGCCGATAGGATGATTGATGATGACGTTCACGAAGTAGGTGGCGTTAGTTACGAGCTCGACGATCCATCCCGAGTCGGGACGCTGCGCGATGGCGTACTGCAGTACGTCGGTAATGCGCACGGCGTCGAGGAATCGTTCGAATGAACGGCTATTTGGTAACTAGTGCGGGTGTTTCGAGGAGGCGACCGCAACAGTTACACGAAGAATGAAAATATTGGTACCGACCCGACACCTTGTGGCGTAATACAAAACCATAGCTTACGTTAATTTTAAACGCGTTCTTTTGCGCGCGAAACATTTCCCTCAGACGCGGTTCCAGCACGCGCGTACTCGTACAGGCGGTCATACGATAGTTGTAACGCGACTGTATGACGCCGCGCGCCACCGACGTCTCTATGCTACGCCGGTGCTCGTCTACGACACGCTGTAGATCGTCGGGAGACGGCGCCCTAGCGGCCTCTTCCTCCACCACTGATTCATTACTACTAGGAGGTGGCGAACGGCCACACCGCAGCCTGAGATGTCGTAGCATAGCGTGACGCGTGGTGAATAGCGTGCCACATTTTGGACACTCTCGACGTTTTACGCATAACGCTTCGTCCCCGCAACTTTTCGAACTCTTTACCTGTCGTTCTAACGTCGACTGCGTCGCGAAATAGTGCCCACATTTCGGACATTGCCATCTAGTAGGTGGTGGTGGCATTCTCTCTAATGATATTTTTTCGAACGTCGCTATTTATAACGGCGACGGTGACGGTGGTGGTGGTGGTAAGTACACCCTAGCGGGTAGAGCGGTGGAATGAGGTGACGGTTTTTCTAACCCTAGCGGGATGATTTTTCTAACTAGCGGTGGAATGTGGTGACGGTTTTTCTAACCCTAGCGGGAAGAGCGGAAATTTTTCTAACTAGCGGGGGAAAATATGGTGACGGTTTTTCTAACCCTAGCGGGAAGAGCGGAAATTTATCTAACTAGCGGTGGAATGTGGTGACGGTTTTTCTAACTAGCGGGATGGTGGTACGACTAGCGGTAATTTTTCTAACTAGGTAACTCGGAAACGGAAAGTACATTTTCAACGTTTTATTCGGTACTCTTACAACATTCAAAGCCTTTGTTTCAATAGCAAGCAAATAATAATAAAATATTCTCTATTCTACTAGTGTTCGTTCATTCCAGTCCGCTCCGGCGTTGCACGTACGTGTGCACGGCCGACTCGAGTTGCACGCGACTCATATAATCGCGCCAATTTGTTCCCAACAACCAGTTCGACACAAACTGCACCAAATACAATTCTCCTGCACGGCCCGTTTGCGGCTGCTGATCACCGGAAGAAATTGACCCCTTAGTCTCGTGTAGAATATGCACTAGTCTCATGAAACAGGGGATGAGCGATCGACGCAGGAACGTTTCCATGACGCCGTTGAAATACCGCGTCACAATACAGCCCGGCTTATCGAAACGTTGCATGTAGACGCGATTCGGTCGCCCCGCGCGATAGCCGGGCATGTGAACGTATGGGCAGCCTTCATTCGGTTCGCATACCCCGCAGTGATCTCGCGCCTTCTCCAGAATCAATTCGCCGAGAGTCTCGGCGACGAGATCCATAGGCAGCCGTTCGTAACGCACGATCAACTGACTCCGGCTCGGCACGACGAGTTGCCGTTGGCACGTCCCCAGCTCCTCCGATACGCTCCAGTAGGGCGAGCACGTCGGTCCCATCGTCCCCAGGCTGTCGTTATACGTCGGTGGAGGGGGCGCATTCGGGTCGAGCAGTCGCCCAGCGCCTCCTCGATGATTGCCTCCAATACGTGAGCGTCACGTACTCCTCCGCCACTACCCTACAGCACAAAGCAGTTCTACTCTTTACGAATCACCGTCAGGAACGCGTGTAGGAAGTCGCTCATACACTCACGCCTGGTGTGCTGCATCAAAGCGTCCTACAAACACATTATTATGATTAGTCCGCCTCCCTCTTCTTTTCCTCCTCCTCATCCATCTTTACTGACCCCGGCACACCCCGTTCCAACAACGTTCTTACGAACGTCGCAACCTCGTCGTACTGAGCGCGAATCCTTTCGTTGTTTGCAAGCAGTACGCAGCGCACTTCCTAAAGCATATAAAAGCACAACTGTTAGTACATCAAACTACTACGAAATAGGCTTGCTTCATAGGCCAACCAAAACGCTCTTATATATTGTTCGGCCGACTCGGCTAATAGTTCAAAGCTCTCCTTGCTTAGTTCCAGCCCCCGACGATCTCTCATTCGTTGTCGTTCGTTGGCGTGCGTCAATAAATCTAGCAGTAGCGGCCAATTTTCCTCCTCCTACAAACAACACAAGACAACAACATAAGTCATCGTCGACGTATCTTTTTAGTGTGCGGACTGTATACGAGGGGTCCCCGTTCCAACTCGTCTTCCGCACACTAATCTCCACTTTAGTACCGGCTAACTCGAGCACGGTATCGCGGAGATCCTCCTTGTTCAATTCCGTCAAGTACTCGGCCGTGAACTCGACGAGATTAGACATTTGACTATCGAACAACGTAAGCCAAAGCTCGTCTTCCTCCTCCTCGCCGTCCTTCACCATCACACGCAACGCGAAGAAATATTTCGGTACAAACACTTCACCGTGCGTTCGACATATCAGGACCCCGGCTTTGCTTGTCTGCAATTTCCGGCGACAACGGGAACATCCCAAATAGGTGGTGCCGGGCTCCCCTTTGTACGAGACGGCATCGATCGTAACGGCCGTCAGGAGTTTATAAACACCGTTGACGGCACACTTCAGATGTCTCAGACTCACCACGGTAGCACGCGTCGACGCCGTCGATTCACGCTCCATAGAACCGCTCCGCGACAACACCGCGGGCTGCACGGCCGTGTCGTCGGGGTGTAGCTCCAAGGACGCCTCTTCAGCGCTTATCTTTCGGCCGACAGTCAACGGGGCCGCGATCAGCGTAACGGGGCGCTTAACGGGTGGTGACGCCCCCGTTGACAAGGCTGCAATCAGTGACGAAGGTTGACTGCTGCTGCTGGCCGCTGCCGCCTTCATCGACTGCTTACGCGGTGCCTTCGACTTTTTTGGTTGTTGTTGTTGAATTTCATCCTCCATGTTGCGGAAGAACGTCTGCTGCTTGCTGCTCTGCTGTTGTAGAAAGAATACACGTTAGAACTTCAGCGTCATACAACATAACATTTTTCTCACCCGTTTTATACATTTTCCAAATAACACGCATGCGCACTTCACGCTAATACGTCATCTTACTCAATTATCAGCGTGAATGCCTCGAACATTTCAGACATTTTGTTTTCAGAAAAAAGTTTCCAGTCACGTCAGTACATTCGCCGTTAAATCTCTCCTTACATCGATTTTCTCTAATATCGATGCATCTCACGTTTCCTGACTCCACAGCGAACCTATACAACGTTTAGTTTCGTGCTTTTAACGTTTCGTTTATTGTTTTTGAAATGTCATTGTCTACACAATAACGCGCATGCGCACTTCACACTTATACCCTTATCTTTTTCAATTATCGACGTGCATACTTCATCCATCGCAGGCATTTTGTTTTCGGAAAAAAGTTAGCGTTCACGTCAGTGCATTCATTGTCAAATGTGACTTTTACAGCGAATTTCTCTAATATGTATGCATCTCGCGTTTCCTGACCCTCCAGCGATCTTATACAACGTTTTATTTCGCGCTTTTAACGTTTCATTTATCGTTTGTAAAAATCCATTGTTCTCCGTTCACATTCCAACTCGTTAAGTCACGCGCAACAGATGTCACACATGTGCGCTTAACGCATTCCGCCTAATCTACCGAGGAATTTGTTTTAGGAAAAAAGTTAGCGTTCAAGTCAGTGCATCCACTGGCAAATGTGACTTTTACAGCGATTTTCTCTAATATCTATGCATCTCGTGTTTCCTGACCCCGTAGTGATCGTATATAACGTTTAATTTCGTGCTTTTAACGTTTCGTTTAACGTTTGTAAAAATCCTTTGTTCTCCGTTCACATGTCAATCAAGATAAGCCGTATTGTCATGCGCCGCCGCCGCTGTTTGACGACGCGCACATTTCATACACACTTTTACAAACGCGAGCGCACGACGTCTCCACCACATCGCTCTAACATGGCCACGTCCACAACAAAACCACGGTAAGACAGCGTACATTAAACAGTGCTTACTATAGCATGCATGCATTTTATTTAAATGCACGTTTTTATTGTTGTAATGCATTTTATTTAAATGCATGTTTTTACTAGTACGCATTATGTATTTTACCGTTTAAACATGCATGCATTTTATTTATAAGTACATGCATGCATTTTATTTAAATAATGCATACTATGCATGTATTTTACCAAGACAGTGCTTACTAGTATTTTATTTCAATTTACCGTTTAAACAATACGCATGCATTTTATTTATAACTCTCACTCATTTTATTCATCCTTTGTTTATTTCATAGACCGATCCAACTGCCTACAAGCAGTACGTACACGCCACGTAGGCCGATCGATCTCCCCGACGCGTCGACGACGTCGAGCCGGGCAACATGCGCGGTGCCACCGTACATCCACACGTCGCCACCTCCTACGCCCGCCCCCACACGTGACAGCTCTGACGACGATGATGTCCCCGATATGGCTCGAGTGTTCCTCGTAAAACAGCCAAACGGACTATAGAGGACAATCACGCCTCCCGAACTATATCGTCGGGAAGGCTTCGGTTCCCCGCCGGAGATCACGCCTCGTCGGGAAGGCTCCCCGCCGGAGACCAGCAGGCAGCAACCCGTCGGTCGCGGCCGAACACTCAACTATTATTCCGAATAAAATATTTCAGTCACTACTCACGTTTTCACGCGTCTATTTTCAATGCATAAACACCCTACTGAATGTTAGTGTATTTATGCATTTGATTGTCATTGTTATCCCACGACTAGATGTATTTAAACGCATTGCTTTCGTTTTAATCCGGCCACCAGAACAACGTTGTTTACCGTTAGCCAGCCATGCTGTCATCCAGGGGTCAAAGACCACTAGAGCAGCAGCAGCCGGTGGCCTTATCGCTGCAGCAGCAGCGGTCGTCGCTCTTGCTGTCAACATCACATACGGGGACATCTCAACGTTTATACAATGGTTTTAATATACAATGGTTTTAGCGTGGTTAGCGTATTGCTTACGTCAGCACAACTCCTACCCCAGTTATAGGTGGTCCAGTACGAAACTTAACTTTAGCGTGGTTATAAAGTACGAAACTAAACTTATATACTTTAGCGTGGTTATAAAGTACGAAACTAAACTTATATACTTTATTATTAAACGCATTATTGCTTACGTCAGCGCGCTCTAGGTACGGCGTTGATCGCTAGGACTAAAATACTCTCTGCACTCACCGCTAGGTGGCATCTCTCTAGTGTACTGTCAATCATCCAATTAGTATCAAATTACATAGCTCATCAATCACGTTTTTTATAAGTAGGTTTCCCAAACTCATTAGTGTCAAACAAAAAACCTTTGATATTTTTTTATACATAGGACTAGTCTCGCATTATTGCTGACGTCAGCTGGGTGCTCGAATCGTTTAGTGGTCATTAAAACGTTTTTTATAAGTAGGGTTTTATGACCGTACAGCGCCTACTATCTACTCATGTGCTCAGCACTTACTCTAGTCACTCATCAATCTCTGATATGGTTGTTAATTATGATTGTGTCTCTTCTGACCACCTACCTTCATGCTTTACCATATCTGTCAATTTATTACCTACTTCTGAAGCATCCACTCAGGAGCAAATTCGACAGCCTTGTCCTGTGTGGGGAGCTGCCACTTACCAAGACCTTTGTGATAGTATCGTCATCTGGCGTATTAAGTTCCACCAGTTACGGTTAAGTAGGTCATCTCTATACATATAGATGGCATGGCATTGTTCTAGAAAGATCTGTGAGCCGGGATGCGGAGCTCACTTCCGCCCAGATGCACCACGATGTTGACATCAGTTAATTAAACAGTTATGTTACAATACACTTTGTCAGATTATTATAGAGTACCGTAGAGTACCATTCCATGGTGGCAGCCGGCAAAGAACCCTATATATACAAACTGACGCCAAGCGGCACTCTTTCGTCGGAGATCGACCGAGAAATGAGACTTTAAACAACAACGACACACGTCTGAGTCTGAATCAATGCTGTCAGCGAACTGCACAGTGAATTTTCTTACATTTTGGTTATGGGAGACCTTTCAGGCATTGAACCTCCGCGCATTAACTGGTCGGCAGCAGATTTGCCAAATGCTTACTATGAGTTTCGTCAGTATTGCGAGTTGATATTCAGTGGCCCTCTAGCAAAGAAAGATGAGGCCACACGGGTGACGTACGTGATATTATGGGTCGGCCAGGAAGGCCTACGGATGAATAATACGTGGAATATCTCTGAAGATAACAAAGGGAAGCTAGATGTGTTGTGGAATGGCTTCAAAACACTATTGAGCCTAAAACAAACTTCCGACTAAATCGCTTCCACCTACAGAATATAGGCAAGCGACAGGCGAGAGCACAGACGAATTTATGACGCGGTGCAAGCTGCAGGCAAAAAAGTGTCAATTCAGGGACACCAGAGAGACTGATGAGCGGCTGTTAGAGCAGTTGATCGTGGGGGTCAGACACCCGATGGTACAGGAGAAGCTGTTGGGGCGCGATGCGGCCTTGACCCTCGATAGTGCGATTGACACCGCGAGGACTTATGATTATGAGGCGACGGTGGCAAACATGCAGATGTTCAATGACGGAGCGACCGTCCACCACGTCCGCCAGCAGCTCCACTTACGACAACAGCAACACTCAGACAGCCGTCAGACGTCAGCCTGCAAGTATTGCGGGAGGAGACACCCCACTGGTCGTGACAGCTGCCCAGCTTATGGCAGCAAGTGTTTGGCGTGCGGCCGAGCCAATCACTGGAAGGCGGTCTGCACGGCCAACGACGCGAGATGCGGCAGACCGGATGCACGCTCCAGACCGACACGTCGTCACGACACCCCGGCTAGAAGGTCAACGTCGAGAAGGAGACCAGCAGGTCGAGGTGACAACCCGACCACAATCGACAACGTAGACAGTGCACAGCAGATCAACGAACCTTTCGAGACTTTAGTTTTTGACTCGATCCACGCACAGAAGGACACGCGCAACGAAGTCTTCGCGTCCCTTGACATCGTGATGAAGAAGAGGCCAGCGATCCTTAAAGTCAAAGTCGACGCAGGGGCGCAGTGAAACGTTCTCCCTCTCCGGGTATACAGACGAACACACCGACGCTAGACGAAATCACGCACAAGTTGGCCGGCTCAGTGACATTTTCGAAGCTAGATGCACGTCACGGATACTGGTCGGTACAGTTGGACGAAGAGTCGAGGCGTCTCATGACCTTCAACAGCCCCTTCGGCCGGTACTGCTTCAAGAGGTTGCCGTTCGGACTCAACTTGAGCCAGGACGTATTCCAAGAACGGATGGACTACATCCTCGAGCAATGCCCTGGGACGATCGGCATCGCCGATGACGTCGGCGTCTTCGGGAAGACAGCAGAGGAACACGATGAGAACCTGCACCACCTTATGAGAACGGCTAGACAGCACCGGTTAGTCTTCAACCTGGCGAAGTGCGAGATAAAGCCGCCGAGTATGAGGTTCTTCGGACTGGTGTTCGACGCACGAGGTGTCCACCCAGACCCAGAGAGGATTTCCGACATCCAAGGGATGAAGACACCAGAGAACGTCACACAGATACAAGAGGTCCTCGGCATCGCGACCTATATGTCACCGTTCACACCCAACTTGTCCAAGCACACAGCACCACTACGCGACCTGGTGAAGAAAGACGCAGACTTTGTGTGGACGCAGTCACACAACGCGACCTTCGAGAAGACGAAGACGCTAATCAGTATTCAGATCACCCTCAGCTACTTCGACCCGGACGCAGAGAGCGTGATTCAAGTCGACGCTTCGAGCCGTGGGTTTGGTGCAGTCCCCTTACAAGGAGGAAAGCCTATTGCGTTCGCGAGTAAGTCGCTCAGCGGCTGTGAAAAGAGGTACGCGAACATTGAGCGAGTGATGCCAGCAGTCATCTTCGGATGTGTTCGGGAAGGCTTTCGCCATCGAGTCCGACCACAAACCACTCGAGATAATACACTTGAAGAACTTGGCGGCAGCTCCGCAGCGCCTCCAACGGATGCTCTTGAGAGTACAGCCGTACGCGATCAAGATCAAGTACAGGCCGGGCAAGGAGATGTTATTAGCCGATGCACTGTCCCGCCAGCCGTGTGACAACGATGAGCAGATACAGCTAGATGTGCAACTCCACCCGATCCAGTTCTCCACATCGCGACTGTAGACGATGTGCCTAGAGACACAGCGAGACCCCGAGTTGACAGACCTACAGTCGGTGATCGTCAAAGGATGGCCCGACTGGAGGAACCAAGTACCTTGGAATCTCCGGAAGTACTGGGCGTTCCGAGATGAGCTGTCAGTTGCAGATGGAATCATTTCTAAAGGTGAATGTGTGGTGGTACCCAAGACGTTACAATCTGGTATACTCAAGAAACTGCACGCGGCACACCAGGGGGTCGAGAAGACTCGCCTACGAGCTCGCACATGCGTGTACTGGGGCACGATGAACACTGACATCGAGATCATGGTGAACAAGTGCGGAGCGTGCCAGGAGCGTGCCAAGAGATGCAACGAGCACAGATGGCTGAACCACTGTTGCAACACGACGTGCTAACACGTCCATGGCAGACAGTGGGCACCGACCTTTTCTCCATCGGAACACGCAACTTCCAGATAGTGACCGACTACTACTCAAAGTTCTCGTTTGTGAGGAAGGTAGAGGGAGCAGTGACAAGTCACGCAGTCATTGAGCTGACTAAGGAGATCTTCAGTGAACACGGTACACCGGACACCGTCATCAGCGACAACGGCCCGCAGTACAGCTGTAACTAGTACCGTCAATTCGCCATGGAATGGGCATTCAACCATATCACATCAAGCCCCCACTTCGCCCAATCGAACGGGTTCGCAGAGCGAAAGATCCAAACGGTGATGCGGACATTGAAGAAGGCCGAGGCGAAACGACTCGACAAGGCGCTGGCACTGCTATTACTGTGTACGACGCCGATAGACAGTCGGCTACCGTCACCAGCGGAACTCCTCTACTCACGAAGACTAAGGACGAACATTCACACTCAGTTACGAAACACTCGCACCGATCGAGACGATGTGCGGCAGCGACTGCTTGAGCAACAACAAGACCAGAAGCTCTACCACGAGTCGCGAGGTACACGCCAGCTGGCAGACCTAAGGCAAGAGCAGCATGTACGAGTTCGCGACCACGTCACTGGCTCCTGGCAGCCAGCCATCGTCAAAGTGGTGCGTAACGAACCGAGATCATACGACGTACTACCCCAACGGGGGCACTGTGAGACGAAACCGACGCCACATTAGTAGTGATACAGGTTCTTCCAACACCGGTCATGACCCCAGATCAAATTCTTTTGCGTTTTTTATAAGTGGAATTCCTACGTTTTTTAGCACTAGAGATGAGAGTAAACGTCAAAGTGATTGATGGGTTTCTTTAGAAAGAGGGTGGCGCCCTCTAGTAACTAATGAGGCAATAATAAGGGAAATAAATAGGGTGATTGTCGACCTCTAGTGACTAATCAGGTACTAATTAGGTAAAAAGTAGGGTAATTAATTAAGTACTAATTAGTAACAAATGAGTAGCGCAATTATTGGAGGAGAACGGTAGCAATAACTAAAAATAATAAATATCGACTAATAAGGGAAATAAATAGGGTGATTGTCGACCTCTAGTGACTAATCAGGTACTAATTAGGTAAAAAGTAGGGTAATTAAATAAGTACTAATTAGTAACAAATGAGTAGCGCAATTATTGGAGGAGAACGGTAGCAATAACTAAAAATAGTAAATATCGACTAATTAGTATTAATTAGGTGTACGGGGGAGGTGGGAAAGGTTCTAGAACTTTCTTGAAGCTTTTAGGCTGTAACGCGGTGCGGTGGCGTGCCGGGGGATCATCGAGGTTAGTCGGCCGGATTAGCCTCTAGTAACTAATGAGGCACTAATAAGGGAATAAATAGGGTGAAGGTCGACCTCTAGTGACTAATCAGGTACTAATTAGGTAAGGGTGTCGCCCTCTAGTAACTATTGAGGCACTAATAAGGAAACAAATAGGGTGATTGTCGACCTCTAGTGACTAATCAGGTACTAATTAGGTAAAAATTTGGGTAATTAATTAAGTACTAATTAGTAATAAGTGAGTAGTGCAATTATTGGAGGAGAACGTTAGCAATAACTAAAAATAGTAAATATAGACTAATTAGTATTAATTAGGTGTACGGGGGAGGTGGGAAAGGTTCTAGAGCTCACGGGAAGGTTCTAGAACCTTCTAGAAGCTTCTAGGCTGTAACGCGGTGCGGTGGTGTGCCGGGGGATCATCGAGGTTAGTCGGCCGGATTAGCCTCTAGTAACTAATGAGGCATTAATAAGGGAAATAAATAGGGTGATTGTCGACCTCTAATGACTAATCAGGTACTAATTAGGTAAAAATTAGGGTAATTAATTAAATACTAATTAGTAATAAGTGAGTAGTGCAATTATTGGAGGAGAACGTTAGCAATAACTAAAAATAGTAATTATCGACTAATTAGTATTAATTAGGTGTACGGGACGTCAAAGTGATTGATGGGTTTCCTTAGAAAGAGGGTGTCGCCCTCTAGTAACTAATGAGGCACTAATAAGGAAATAAATAGGGTGATTGTCGACCTCTAGTGACTAATCAGGTACTAATTAGGTAAAAATTAGGGTAATTAATTAAGTACTAATTAGTAATAAGTGAGTAGTGCAATTATTGGAGGAGAACGTTAGCAATAACTAAAAATAGTAAATATCGACTAATTAGTATTAATTAGGTGTACGGGGGAGGTGGGAAAGGTTCTAGAGCTCACGGGAAGGTTCTAGAAGGTTCTAGAAGCTTCTAGGCTGTAACGCGGTGGGGTGGCGTGCCGGGGGATCATCGACGTTAGTCGGCCGGATTAGTTTACGCCTGGCGCGCTGGAGATCAGGAGGGCAATCGAATGGCCTGGTTTTCACGACTCACTGGTGAATGGGGGTTTCGTATGTCAATCTGTTGGAGTTTATGTGCGTTGTTTGTCGGAAGGCCGGATAAATGTTTATTGCGGCTGCCATCTGGCCGGTCGGTAACAGCTGATGTTTGGTAACAGCTGATGCGCGTGCATCGGCGTTGCAATATCGTTATAGCAGCGGGGAGCCGGAGCTGCCAGAATAAGTTGGGCTGCGCGTAGCGACACATAGGCGCTTGTATTAAGGTTGTGGCGATGGAGCCGCTGTGGATTGGTGTATTGGCTGTCAGTGCTGGCTGCGTTACAGCTGATGCTTGGTAACAGCTGATACGCGTGCATCGGCGTTGCAATATCGTTATAGCAGCTGGAGGCCGGAGCTGTCAGATTGGGCTGTGCGCGTGTATTAAGCTTGTGGCGTTGGAGACGTTTGGTGTTGTAACGACGAATAGGTGGAATATAGGCATGGTGTTATTCGTGTACGAGTTGGAATGCTGGTGGTATACGAAACGAAACACAGAAACAGCAATAAACGGTGAGAAATAAATGTTATTGGTATACAGATGAACGGTGAATTTATTATGAAGATGGAGGCGGCGGAAAGGGGTCATGGTCGGGTGGTGGGGGGACCAAATCCGTGGCGGCCGGGTGGCCGTGCAGGGTAACTTGGAAAGGGGTCATGGTCGGGTGGTGGTGGCCCAAATCCGTGGCGGCCGGGGGGCTGTGGAGGGTAACTTAAATGAACGGAAAGATGGGCTGGAATAGGTGGGCCAAATGAGGGGAGGAGAACTTGAGGACGTGGAAATATGGAAGCAAATGAGAAGGGTTGCGTGAAAGTTTCGTCTTCTTCTTCTGGTTGGGGGTTGTCTGCAGGTGTGGCTAGAAATAATAAAGGTTCATCGTCGGTGCTACTGTAACCGTCGCTGTCGAAGTTTTCTGTGTCGTGTTGTTGTTGTTGTTGTTGTTGTGGCTCGACGGCTAAGAATGGGCGGCGGTGTGGTGACGACGCGAAGCTGATTGGGCGAGGGGCAGGCTCAACGAAGTGTACCACAACGCCCCGTATGTTGGTTACCGTTGCAGTAACTGGGTGTGTCGTTGGCGTTGCAGATCGTTGTTGACCATGGTTCCGCCTGTTCACGGAGAGGCCCCGAAGCTTTCTTCAGTGTTTCCTGTCTACAGCCCCTGTCTCCATCTCTTCCGTTCTTATTGTATAGGGGTGAGGGACTGGTACAGTATTGTAACATTTGTTCTTTTCTTTCTCCAGTGTTTCCTGTCCACAGCCCCTGTCTCCATCTCCTCCAGTCTTATTGTATAAGGGTGAGGGTCTGGTACAGTAATGTGACAATTGTTCTTTTTTTCTCGTGTTTCCTGTCCACAGCCCCTGTCTCCATCTCCTCCAGTCTTATTGTATAGGGGTGAGGGTCTGGTACAATATTGTAACACTTGTTCTGTTCTTTCTCCAGTGTTTCCTGTCTACAGCCCCTGTCTCCATCTCCTCCAGTCTTATTGTATATGGGTGAGGGACAGGTACAGTATTGTAACACTAGTTCTGTTCTTTCTCCAGTCTTTCCTGTCTAAAGCCCTTGTCTCCATCTCCTCCAGTCTTATTGTATAGGAGTGAGGGTCTGGTACAGTAATGTGACAATTGTTCTGTTCTTTCTCCAGTTTTTCCTGTCCACAGCCCCTGTCTCCGTCTCCTCCAGTCTTATTGTATAGGGGTGAGGGTCTAGTACAGTATCTTAACTCTTGTTCTTTTCTTTGTCCAGTGTTTCCTGTCTACAGGTTCTGTCTCCATCTCCTACAGTCTTATTGTATAGGGGTGAGGGTCTGGTACAGTATTGCAACACTCGTTCTGTTCTTTCTCCAGTGTTTCCTGTCTACAGCCCCTGTCTCCATCTCCTGCAGTCTTATTGTATAGGGGTGAAGGTCTGGTGCAGTATTGTAACACTTGTTCTGTTCTTTCTCCAGTGTTTCCTGTCCACAGCCCCTGTCTCCATCTCTTCCATTCTTATTGTATAGGGGTGAGGGTCTGGTACAGTATTGTAACACTTGTTCTGTTCTTTCTCCAGTGTTTCCTGTCTACAGCCCGTCTCCATCTCCTCCAGTCTTATTATATATGGGTGAGGGTCTGGTACAGTATTGTAACACTTGTTCTGTTCTTTCTCCAGTGTTTCCTGTCTACAACCCTTGTCTCCATCTCCTCCAGTCTTATTGTAAAGGGGTGAGGGTCCGGTACAGTATTGTAACACTTGTTCTGTTCTTTCTCCAATGTTTCCTGTCTACAGCCCCTGTCTCCATCTCCTCCAGTCTTATTTTATAGGGGTGAGGGTCTGGTACAGTATCGTAGCACTTGTTCTGTTCTTTCTCCAGTGTTTCCTGTCTACAACCCTTGTCTCCATCTCCTCCAATCTTATTTACAGGGGTGAGGGTCTGGTACAGTAACGGGACAATTGTTCTGTTCTTTCTCCAGTGTTTCCTGTCCACAGCCCATGTCGCCACTCCAGTCTTATTCTATATGGGTGAGGGTCTGGTACAGTAATGTGACAATTGTTCTGTTCTTTCTCCAGTATTTCCTGTCCACAGCCCCTGTCTCCATCTCCTCCAGTCTTATTGTATAGGGGTGAGGGTCTTGTACAGTAATGTGACACTTGTTCTATTACTGTTCCACACCCACACCCCTATGCAACAAGACGGGAGGAGATGGAGACAGGGGCTGTGGACAGGAAACACTGGAGACAGAATAGAACAATTGTCACATTACTGTACCAGACCCTCACCCATATAGAATAAGACTGGAGGAGATGGAGACATGGGCTGTGGACAGGAAACACTGGAGAAAGAACAGAACAATTGTCACATTACTGTACCAGACCCTCATCCCTATACGATAAGACTGGAGGCAATGGACACAAGGATTGTAGGCAGGAAACACTGGGGAAAGAACAGAACAAGTGTCACATTACTGTACAAGACCCTCACCCCTATACAATAAGACTGGAGGAGATGGAGACAGGGGCTGTAGATAGGAAACACTGGAGAAAGAACAGATGAAGTGTTACAATACTGTACCAGACCCTCACCCCTATACAATAAGACTGGAGGAGATGGAGACAGGGGCTGTGGACAGGAAACACTGGAGAAAGAACAGAACAAGTGTTGCAATACTGTACAGACCATCACCCCTATACAATAAGACTGGAAGAGATGGAGACAGGTGCTGTGGACAGGAAACACTGGAGAAAGAACAGAACAATTGTCACATTACTGTACCAGACCCTCACCCTTATACAATAAGACTGGAGAAGATGGAGACAGGGGCTGTAGACAGGAAACACTGGAGAAAGAACAGAACAAGTGTTACGATACTGTACCAGACCCTCACCCCTATAAAATAAGAATGGAAGAGATGGAGACAGGGGCTGTAGACAGGAAACATTGGAGAAAGAACAGAACAAGTGTTACAATACTGTACCAGACCGTCACCCTTATACAATAAGACTGCAGGAGATGGAGACAGGGGCTGTAGACAGGAAACACTAGAGAAAGAACAGAACGAGTGTTGCAATACTGTACCAGACCCTCACCCCTATACAATAATACTGTAGGAGATGGAGACAGAGGCTGTAGACAGGAAACACTGGACAAAGAACAGAACAAGAGTTAAGATACTGTACTAGACCCTCACCCCTATACAATAAGACTGGAGGAGATGGAGACAGGGGCTGTGGACAGGAAACACTGGAGAAAGAACAGAACAATTGTCACATTACTGTACCAGACCCTCACTCCTATACAATAAGACTGGAGGAGATGGACACAGGGGCCGTGGACAGGAAACACTGGAGAAAGAACAGAACAAGTGTTGCAATACTGTACAGACCATCACCCCTATACAATAAGACTGGAAGAGATGGAGACAGGTGCTGTGGACAGGAAACACTGGAGAAAGAACAGAACAATTGTCCCGTTACTGTACCAGACCCTCATCCTTATACAATAAGACTGGAGAAGATGGAGACAGGGGCTGTAGACAGGAAACACTGGAGAAAGAACAGAACAAGTGCTGCGATACTGTACCAGACCAGACAGGGGCTGTAGACAGGAAACATTGGAGAAAGAACAGAACAAGTGTTACAATACTGTACCAGACCCTCACCCCTTTACAATAAGACTGGAGGAGATGGAGACAAGGGTTGTAGACAGGAAACACTGGAGAAAGAACAGAACAAGTGTTACAATACTGTACCAGACCCTCACCCATATATAATAAGACTGGAGGAGATGGAGACGGGCTGTAGACAGGAAACACTGGAGAAAGAACAGAACAAGTGTTACAATACAGTACCAGACCCTCACCCCTATACAATAAGAATGGAAGAGATGGAGACAGGGGCTGTGGACAGGAAACACTGGAGAAAGAACAGAACAAGTGTTACAATACTGTACCAGACAGTCACCCCTATACAATAAGACTGCAGGAGATGGAGACAGGGGCTGTAGACAGGAAACACTGGAGAAAGAACAGAACGAGTGTTGCAATACTGTACCAGACCCTCAACCCTATACAATAAGACTGTAGGAGATGGAGACAGAGGCTGTAGACAGGAAACACTGGACAAAGAACAGAACAAGAGTTAAGATACTGTACTAGACCCTCACCCCTATACAATAAGACTGGAGGAGATGGAGACAGGGGCTGTGGACAGGAAACACTGGAGAAAGAACTGAACAATTGTCACATTACTGTACCAGACCCTCACTCCTATACAATAAGACTGGAGGAGATGGATACAGGGGCCGTGGACAGGAAACACTGGAGAAAGAACAGAACAAGTGTTGCAATACTGTACAGACCATCACCCCTATACAATAAGACTGGAAGAGATGGAGACAGGTGCTGTGGACAGGAAACACTGGAGAAAGAACAGAACAATTGTCACATTACTGTACCAGACCCTCACCCTTATACAATAAGACTGGAGAAGATGGAGACAGGGGCTGTAGACAGGAAACACTGGAGAAAGAACAGAACAAGTGCTACGATACTGTACCAGACCCTCACCCCTATAAAATAAGACTGGAGGAGATGGAGACAGGGGCTGTAGACAGGAAACATTGGAGAAAGAACAGAACAAGTGTTACAATACTGTACCGGACCCTCACCCCTTTACAATAAGACTGGAGGAGATGGAGACAAGGGTTGTAGACAGGAAACACTGGAGAAAGAACAGAACAAGTGTTACAATACTGTACCAGACCCTCACCCATATAAGTAGTAAAGGAGGTTAAGTACGCCGGAGGGTGGATTCGGATGGGTGGAAGTGGAAAGTACCCGGATGTAGGTCAAAGTCAAGTACCCGGATGTATGTCAAGGTCAAATGTCAAAGTACCCGGATGTAGGTCAAGGTCAAATATCACACGACCCGGATGTAGGTCAAGGTCACGTGGCGCACCCTACCGGATTTTATTGGAACTAAAATAGCTCCCCCTGGCGGATAGTTGGTGAACTAAAACATTTCCCGACAAAACTACAACAGCGCCACCTAGCGGGTATATCATTAACTAAAATAGCGCCACCTGGTAAAATTTCTTGGAACTAAGATATGTTGACCCGCAGCGCCCCTACCGGATTTTTTCGAGACCGACTATTCAAGTGGTGCCACCTGGCGGACAAATTGTAAACTAAATGTTCGAGTACTGCCAACTTTCGTGCATCTTAGTCTGACCATTAGCGCCCCCTGGAGAATGTTTTGTTAACTAAATTGACCCTAACAGATAGGTCGTGAACTACAAGTGGTGCCACCTGACGGACAAGTTGTGAAGTAAATGTTCGAGTACTGCAAATATTCGTGTCTCTTGCACGCTTGCGTGCAATAGAGCCCCCTGACGGATACCTCAGGAACTACAAACATCATCTCCTAGTGGACAAGTTGTGAAGTAAATGTTCGAGTACTGCAAATATTCGTGTCTGTTGTTTTTGTCGAGTGCTTACTTCTGTTGGATATATCATCATCAACTGAACGCACCCCAGTTAGATAAGTTGTAAACTAAATAACTACTCTGCAGTCCGCGCTTGTGTACATTCTACTGAACAGTCCGTACTTTTGAATTTTCTATAGCCTCGTTTTTTCGAACAGAGTGACCATTTTGGAATTAGCCCTTTGGTGTCTGTTACAAAACCCGTACTCGAGACGTATCTGGACTTGATGTTGTGGGCAGTGACATACTATAGCGAGTGAAAAATGCCCCTGCTAACCGGTATCAACTGTTATAAACTCGTAATGAATGCTCTGTGACTGTGTGTTGAAAAAAACATCCGTGTATCTGTCACGTGTTAAGGTATAGGGAAATATACGAACTTATCTGTTAAAACAACGAAAACGTCGACGGTCACTGTCATCTTCAGCATCACCATCTGTCAACCGACCACCATCACAGTTGTACCACGATAGTACTATGCCTAACGGCATCCTCAAATCACACATCACGTCCATAAACTCAGACCAATTAGATGGTGAAAGACAGAAACTTAACCGATTACACTGCACGAATTGAACTCAGACCAACTAGTTGGACAAATGAAACACTATTCTTTGACCAACACATGTCACAAATTGAACTCAGATCAACTAGTCACACAAACGAAACACTATGCTTTGACCAACACGCTGAACGAATCGAACATTGAACTCAGACCAACTAGTTGCGCAAACGAAACAGAAACTTAACCGATTACGCTGCACAAATTGAAGTCAGACCAACTAGATGCGCAAACGAAACAGAAACTTAACCGATTACGCTGCACAAATTGAACTCAGACCAACTAGTTGTACAAACGAAACACTATGCTTTGACCAACACGTGTCACGAATTGAACTTAGATCAACTAGTTGTACAAACGAAACACTATGCTTTGACCAACACGTGTCACGAAATGGACTTAGACCAACTAGTTGGACAAACGAAACACTAAGCTTTGACCAACACGTGTCACGAAAACGAAACACTATGCTTTGACCAACACGTGTCACGAATTGAACTTAGATCAACTAGACACATCACACGAGACTATGACCGAGATATGGCACGAGACTTCGGATGCCACGTCACACGAGAGTACCGACGAGACAAGAGACGAGACTATGACCGAGATATGACACGAGACTACGGATGACACACCACACGAGACTTCGGAGTCCACGTCACACGAGAGTACCGACGAGACAAGAGACGAGACTGTGACCGAGATATGTCACGAGACTACGGATGACACATCACACGAGACTATGGCCGAGATATGTCAAAAGACTATGGATGACACATCACACGAGAGTACGGTCTATAGACACGAGTTGTACACACGAAACACTACACTTTGACCAACACGTGTCACAAATTGAACTCAGATCAACTAGTCACGCACACGAAACATTATGCTTTGACCAATACACTGAACGAATCGATCTATAGACACGAGTTGTACAAAGGAAACACTATGCTTTGACCAACATGCGGCACGAATTGAACTCAGACCAACTACGAATTGAACTCAGACCAACTAGACACATCACACGAGACTATGACCGAGATATGGCACGAGACTTCGGGTGACACGTCACACGAGAGTATCGACGAGACAAGAGACGAGACTATGACCGAGATATGTCACGAGACTACGGATGGCACATCACACGAGACTATGGCCGATATATATCACGAGACTTTGGATGACACGTCACACGAGAGTACCGACGAGACACGAGTTGCACAAACGAAACACTATGCTTTGACCAACACGTGTCACGAATTGAACTCAGACCAACTAGTTGCGTAAACGAAACAGAAACTTAACCGAGATATGTCACGAGACTACGGATGACACATCACACGAGACTATGGCCGAGATATGTCACGAGACTTCGGATGACACGTCACTCGAGACTACGGATGACACATCACACGAGAGTACCGACGAGACAAGAGACGAGACTATGACCGAGATATGTCACGAGACTACGAGAGACATCACACGAGACGGATGACACATCACACGAGAGTACCGACGAGACGAGTTGCACAAACGAAACACTATGCTTTGGCCAACGTCACTCGAGACTACGGATGACACGTCACACGAGAGTACCGACGAGACAAGAGACGAGACTATGACCGAGATATGTCACGAGACTACGGATGACACATCACACGAGACTATGGCCGAGATATATTACGAGACTTTGGATGACACATCATACGAGAGTACCGACGAGACAAGAGACGAGACTATGACCGAGATATGTCACGAGACTACGGATGACACATCACACGAGAATACGGATGACACATCACACGAGAGTACCGACGATACACGAGTTGCACAAACGAAACACTATGCTTTGACCAACACGTGTCACGAATTGAACTTAGACCAACTATTGGTGCTAACGAAACATTATGCTTTGACCAACACGTGTCACGAAAACGAAACACTATGCTTTGACCAACACGTGTCACGAAAACGAAACACTATGCTTTGACCAACACGTGTCACGAATTGAACTTAGATCAACTAGACACATCACACGAGACTATGGCCGAGATATGTCACGAGACTACGGATGACACATCACACGAGACTATGACCGAGATATGTCACGAGACTACGTTTACAAGAGAGTACCGACGAGTCAAGAGACGAGACTATGACCGAGATATGTCACGAGAATGTGGCCGAGATATGTCACGAGACTATGACCGAGATATGTCACGAGACTAAGGATGACAACGCGTTCATCTCTAGCCCTCCTCCTCCTCCTCCTCAATGCGTCCATCTTTAGTTATTGTGTGAGATTTGCTTCAAAAGGAAGCAAAGCAAAGCAAATAGACGTGTTATCGCGTGAGATTTGCTTCAAAAGGTAGCCGTGTTATCGCGTGAGATTTGCTTCAAAAGGAAGCAAAGCAAAGCAAATAGACGTGACGTATTTGCTTGCAAAGCAAAGCAAATAGACGTGTTATCGCGTGAGATTTGCTTCAAAAGGAAGCAAAGCAAAGCAAATACGTGTTATCGCGTGAGATTTGCTTGCAAAGCAAAGCAAATAGACGTGTTATCGCGTGAGATTTGCTTCAAAAGGAAGCAAAGCGCAAATAGACGTGTTATCGCGTGACCGAGATATGTCACGAGACTAAGGATGACAACGCGTTCATCTCTAGCCCTCCTCCTCCTCCTCCGACGAGACAAGAGACGAGACTATGACCGAGATATATCACGAAACTGCGGATGTCACATCACACGAGACTACGGATGACTCATCACACGAGAGTACGGACGAGACAAGATATATGCTACGAGACTACGGATGACACATCACACGAGACTACGGATGACACATCACACGAGAGTACCGACGAGATAAGAGACGAGACTATGTCCGAGATATGTCACGAGACTATGACCGAGCTATGTCACGAGACTATGGCCGAGATATGTCACGAGACTATGATCGAGACTACGGATGACACATCACACGAGAGTACGAACGAGACAAGAGATATGCTACGAGACTACGGATGACGCATCACACGAGACTACGGATGTCACATCACACGAGAGTACGGACGAGACAAGAGATATGCTACGAGACTACGGATGACACATCACACGAGACTACGGATGTCACATCATACGAGAGTACGGACGAGACAAGAGATACGCCACGAGACATTCAAAGAGGTGACCATCATGGTTACCGACGCCACTCAACGGACACCAATGTAATTAGTCAGAGTATAGCCATCTATCGAACATGATAGTTCTCTATTCGTTGACACACATATTCGTTGAGAATAGCGGAAGCGTAGAGGCCGCCATGTCAGGTCGCCATGACATTCAAATAACTCCCGGTACTACGTTACTTCCGGCGTAGCGTCCCTAGTAGAGGCCGCCATGACAGTCAAGTAACTTCCGGTGCGACGTCACTTCCGACGTGTCGTCCCTAGTAGAGGCTGCCATGACAGTCAAGTAACTTCCGGTACGACGTCACATCCGGTGTAGCGCACCCTAGCGGATAATCGGAGTACTACGTCACATGGTGGCGCCATCTAGCGGTTAAAAATATCTAATTAGGTTAGCTAGAGAAAAAAAATTTGGGGTTAACCTCGCAAAAATTTAATGTTTTTGTCCTCTGGGACAAAAACAGAAAATTTTCAGAAAATTTATACAACAACCACCTTAGTGGTTGTTGTTTAAATTTTCGCGAGGTTAACCCCAAATTTTTTTTCTCTAGCTAACCTAATTATATAGTCTCGTAGCATATCTCTTGTCTCGTCCGTACTCTCGTGTGATGAGTCATCCGTAGTCTCGTGTGATGTGACATCCGCAGTCTCGTGATATATCTCGGTCATAGTCTCGTCGGTACTCTCGTGCGATGTTTGTGCAGCGTGTTGGTCAAAGCATAGTGTAATGAGTGCGTGAGTGAGTGACTGCGTGAACAGGCACAAAGGATGAGTGAGTGAGTGAGTGAGTGAGTGAGTGAGTGAGTGAGTGAGTGAGTGAGTGAGTGAGTGAGTGAGTGAGTGAATGAGTGAGTGAGTGAGTGAGTGAGTGAACAGATACGAAGGCTGAGTGAGTGAGTGAGTGAGTGAGTGAATGAGTGAATGAACAGATATGAAGGGTGAGTGAGTGAGTGAGTGAGTGAGTGAATGAGTGAGTGAACAGATACGAAGGGTGAGTGAGTGAGTGAGTGAGTGAGTGAATGAGGGAGTGAGTGAGTGAATGTTTGCTTTGCTTCCTTTTGAAGCAAATCTCACGCGATAACACGTCTATTTGCTTTGCTTTGCTTCCTTTTGAAGCAAATCTCACGCGATAACACGTCTATTTGCTTTGCTTTGCTTCCTTTTGAAGCAAATCTCACGCGATAACACGCCTATTTGCTTTGCTTTGCTTCCTTTTGAAGCAAATCTCACGCGATAACACGCCTATTTGCTTTGCTTTGCTTCCTTTTGAAGCAAATCTCACGCGATAACACGTCTATTTGCTTTGCTTTGCTTCCTTTTGAAGCAAATCTCACGCGATAACACGCCTATTTGCTTTGCTTTGCTTCCTTTTGAAGCAAATCTCACGCGATAACACGTCTATTTGCTTTGCTTTGCTTCCTCTTGAAGCAAATCTCACACAATAACTAAAGATGGACGCATTGAGGAGGAGGAGGAGGAGGGCTAGAGATGAACGCGTTGTCATCCTTAGTCTCGTGACATATCTCGGTCATAGTCTCGTGACATATCTCGGCCACATTCTCGTGACATATCTCGGTCATAGTCTCGTCTCTTGACTCGTCGGTACTCTCTTGTAAACGTAGTCTCGTGACATATCTCGGTCATAGTCTCGTGTGATGTGTCATCCGTAGTCTCGTGACATATCTCGGCCATAGTCTCGTGTGATGTGTCTAGTTGATCTAAGTTCAACTCGTGACACGTGTTGGTCAAAGCATAGTGTTTCGTTTTCGTGACACGTGTTGGTCAAAGCATAGTGTTTCGTTTTCGTGACACGTGTTGGTCAAAGCATAATGTTTCGTTTGCACCACTAGTTGGTCTAAGTTCAATTCGTGACACGTGTTGGTCAAAGCATAGTGTTTCGTTTGTGCAACTCGTGTCTCGTCGGTACTCTCGTGTGATGTGTCATCCGTAGTCTCGTGTGATGTGTCATCCGTAGTCTCGTGACATATCTCGGTCATAGTCTCGTCTCTTGTCTCGTCGGTACTCTCGTATGATGTGTCATCCAAAGTCTCGTGATATATCTCGGCCATAGTCTCGTGTGATGTGTCATCCGTAGTCTCGTGACATATCTCGGTCATACTCTCGTCTCTTGTCTCGTCGGTACTCTCGTGTGACGTGTCATCCGTAGTCTCGAGTGACGTTGGTCAAAGCATAGTGTTTCGTTTGTGCAACTCATGTCTCGTCGGTACTCTCGTGTGATGTGTCATCCGTAGTCTCGTGTGATGTGTCATCCGTAGTCTCGTGACATATCTCGGTCATAGTCTCGTCTCTTGTCTCGTCGGTACTCTCGTGTGATGTGTCATCCGTAGTCTCGAGTGACGTGTCATCCGAAGTCTCGTGACATATCTCGGCCATAGTCACGTGTGATGTGTCATCCGTAGTCTCGTGACATATCTCGGTTAAGTTTCTGTTTCGTTTACGCAACTAGTTGGTCTGAGTTCAATTCGTGACACGTGTTGGTCAAAGCATAGTGTTTCGTTTGTGCAACTCGTGTCTCGTCGGTACTCTCGTGTGACGTGTCATCCAAAGTCTCGTGATATATACCGGCCATAGTCTCTTGTGATGTGCCTTCCGTAGTCTCGTGACATATCTCGGTCATAGTCTCGTCTCTTGTCTCGTCGATACTCTCGTGTGATGTGTCATCCGTAGTCTCGAGTGACGTGTCATCCGAAGTCTCGTGACATATCTCGGCCATAGTCTCGTGTGATGTGTCATCCGTAGTCTCGTGACATATCTCGGTTAAGTTTCTGTTTCGTTTACGCAACTAGTTGGTCTGAGTTCAATTCGTGACACGTGTTGGTCAAAGCATAGTGTTTCGTTTGTGCAACTCGTGTCTCGTCGGTACTCTCGTGTGACGTGTCATCCAAAGTCTCGTGATATATATCGGCCATAGTCTCGTGTGATGTGCCATCCGTAGTCTCGTGACATATCTCGGTCATAGTCTCGTCTCTTGTCTCGTCGATACTCTCGTGTGACGTGTCACCCGAAGTCTCGTGCCATATCTCGGTCATAGTCTCGTGTGATGTGTCTAGTTGGTCTGAGTTCAATTCGTAGTTGGTCTGAGTTCAATTCGTGCCGCATGTTGGTCAAAGCATAGTGTTTCCTTTGTACAACTCGTGTCTATAGATCGATTCGTTCAGTGTATTGGTCAAAGCATAATGTTTCGTGTGCGTGACTAGTTGATCTGAGTTCAATTTGTGACACGTGTTGGTCAAAGTGTAGTGTTTCGTTTGCGTGACTAGTTGATCTGAGTTCAATTTGTGACACGTATTGGTCAAAGTGTAGTGTTTCGTTTGTACAACTCGTGTCTATAGACCGTACTCTCGTGTGATGTGTCATCCATAGTCTCGTGACATATCTCGGCCATAGTCTCGTGTGATGTGTCATCCGTAGTCTCGAGACATATCTCGGTCACAGTCTCGTCTCTTGTCTCGTCGGTACTCTCGTGTGACGTGGCCTCCGAAGTCTCGTGTGGTGTGTCATCCGTAGTCTCGTGTCATATCTCGGTCATAGTCTCGTCTCTTGTCTCGTCGGTACTCTCGTGTGACGTGACATCCGAAGTCTCGTGCCATATCTCGGTCATATTCTCGTGTGATGTGTCTAGTTGATCTAAGTTCAATTCGTGACACGTGTTGGTCAAAGCATAGTGTTTCGTTTTCGTGACACGTGTTGGTCAAAGCTTAGTGTTTCGTTTGTCCAACTAGTTGGTCTAAGTCCAATTCGTGACACGTGTTGGTCAAAGCATAGTGTTTCGTTTGTACAACTAGTTGATCTAAGTTCAATTCGTGACACGTGTTGGTCAAAGCATAGTGTTTCGTTTGTACAACTAGTTGGTCTGAGTTCAATTTGTGCAGCGTAATCGGTTAAGTTTCTGTTTCGTTTGCGCAACTAGTTGGTCTGAGTTCAATTTGTGCAGCGTAATCGGTTAAGTTTCTGTTTCGTTTGCGCAACTAATTGGTCTGAGTTCAATGTTCGATTCGTTCAGCGTGTTGGTCAAAGCATAGTGTTTCGTTTGTGTGACTAGTTGATCTGAGTTCAATTTGTGACATGTGTTAGTCAAAGAATAGTGTTTCGTTTGTCCAACTAGTTGGTCTGAGTTCAATTCGTGCAGTGTAATCGGTTAAGTTTCTGCCTTTCACCATCTAATTGGTCTGAGTTCATGGACGTGATGTGTGATTTGAGGATGCCGTTAGGCATAGTACTATCGTGGTACAACTGTGATGGTGGTCGGTTGACAGATGGTGATGCTGAAGATGACGGTGACCGTCGACGTTTTCGTTGTTTTAACAAATAAGTTCGTATATTTCCCTATACCTTAACACGGGACAGATACACGGATGTTTTTTTCAACACACAGTCACAGAGCATTCATTACGAGTTCATAACAGTTGATACCGGTTACCAGGGGCATTTTTCACTCGCTATAGTATGTCACTGCCCATAACATCAAGTCCAGATACGTCTCGAGTACGGGTTTTGTAACAGACACCAAAGGGCTAATTCCAAAATGGTCACTCTGTTCGAAAAAACGAGGCTATAGAAAATTCAAAAGTACGGACTGTTGAGTAGAATGTACACAAGCGCGGACTGCTGAGTAGTTATTTAGTTCACAACTTATCTAACAGGGGTGCTTTCAGTTGATGATGATATATCCAACAGAAGTAAGCACTCGACAAAAACAACAGACACGAATATTTGCAGTACTCGAACATTTACTTCACAACTTGTCCACTAGGAGATGATGTTTGTAGTTCCTGAGGTATCCGTCAGGGGGCTCTATTGCACGCAAGCGTGCAAGAGACACGAATATTTGCAGTACTCGAACATTTACTTCACAACTTGTCCGTCAGGTGGCACCACTTGTAGTTCACGACCTATCCGTTAGGGTCAATTTAGTTCACACAAAAATCGCCAGGGGGCGCTAATGGTCAAACTAAGATGCACGAAATTTGGCAGTACTCGAACATTTAGTTTACAATTTGTCCGCCAGGTGGCACCACTTCAATAGTTGGTCTCGAAAAAATCCGGTAGGGGCGCTGCGGGTCAACATATCTTAGTTCCAAGAAATTTAACCAGGTGGCGCTATTTTAGTTAATGATATACCCGCTAGGTGGTGCTGTTATAGTTTTGGCGGGAAATGTTTTAGTTCACCGACTATCCGCCAGGGGGAGCTATTATAGTTCCGAAAAAATCCGATAAGGGCGCCACGTGACCTTGACCTACATCCGGGTAATGTGACCTTTGACCTTGACCTACATCCGGGTACTTGACATTTGACCTTGACATACATCCGGGTACTTGACCTTGACCTACATCCGGGTACTTTCCACTTCCACCCATCCGAATCCACCCTCCGGCGTACTTAACCTCCTTTACTACTCATATATAATAAGACTGGAGGAGATGGAGACGGGCTGTAGACAGGAAACACTGGAGAAAGAACAGAACAAGTGTTACAATACTGCACCAGACCCTCACCCCTATACAATAAGACTGCAGGAGATGGAGACAGGGGCTGTAGACAGGAAACACTGGAGAAAGAACAGAACGAGTGTTGCAATACTGTACCAGACCCTCACCCCTACACAATAAGACTGTAGGAGATGGAGACAGAGGCTGTAGACAGGAAACACTGGACAAAGAACAGAACAAGATTTAAGATACTGTACTAGACCCTCACCCCTATACAATAAGACTGGAGGAGACGGAGACAGGGGCTGTGGACAGGAAACACTGGAGAAAGAACAGAACAATTGTCACATTACTGTACCAGACCCTCACTCCTATACAATAAGACTGGAGGAGATGGAGACAAGGGCTTTAGACAGGAAAGACTGGAGAAAGAACAGAACTAGTGTTGCAATACTGTACCAGTCCCTCACCCATATACAATAAGACTGGAGGAGATGGAGACAGGGGCTGTAGACAGGAAACACTGTCGAAAGAACAGAACAAGTGTTACAATACTGTACCAGACTCTCACCCCTATACAATAAGACTGGAGGAGATGGAGACAGGGGCTGTGGACAGGAAACACGAGAAAAAAAGAACAATTGTCACATTACTGTACCAGACCCTCACCCCTATACAATAAGACTGGAGGAGATGGAGACAGGGGCTTTGGACAGGAAACACTGGAGAAAGAAAAGAACAAATGTTACAATACTGTACCAGTCCCTCACCCCTATACAATAAGAACGGAAGAGATGGAGACAGGGGCTGTAGACAGGAAACACTGAAGAAAGCTTCGGGGCCTCTCCGTGAACAGGCGGAACCATGGTCAACAACGATCTGCAACGGCAACGACACACCCAGTTACTGCAACGGTAACCAACATACGGGGCGTTGTGGTACACTTCGTTGAGCCTGCCCCTCGCCCAATCAGCTTCGCGTCGTCACCACACCGCCGCCCACTCTTAGCCGTCGAGCCACAACAACAACAACAACAACACGACACAGAAAACTTCGACAGCGACGGTTACAGTAGCACCGACGATGAACCTTTATTATTTCTAGCCACACCTGCAGACAACCCCCAACCAGAAGAAGAAGACGAAACTTTCACGCAACCCTTCTCATTTGCTTCCATACTTCCACGTCCTCAAGTTCTCCTACCCTCATTTGGCCCACCTATTCCAGCCCATCTTTCCGTTCATTTAAGTTACCCTCCACAGCCCCCCGGCCGCCACGGATTTGGGCCACCACCACCCGACCATGACCCCTTTCCAAGTTACCCTGCACGGCCACCCGGCCGCCACGGATTTGGTCCCCCCACCACCCGACCATGACCCCTTTCCGCCGCCTCCATCTTCATAATAAATTCACCGTTCATCTGTATACCAATACAATTTATTTCTCACCGTTTATTGCTGTTTCTGTGTTTCGTTTCGTATACCACCAGCATTCCAACTCGTACACGAATAACACCATGCCTATATTCCACCTATTCGTCGTTACAACACCAAACGTCTCCAACGCCACAAGCTTAATACACGCGCACAGCCCAATCTGACAGCTCCGCCTCCAGCTGCTATAACGATATTGCAACGCCGATGCACGCGTATCAGCTGTTACCAAGCATCAGCTGTAACGCAGCCAGCACTGACAGCCAATACACCAATCCACAGCGGCTGCAACGCCACAACCTTAATACAAGCGCCTATGTGTCGCTACGCGCAGCCCAACTTATTCTGGCAGCTCCGGCTCCCCGCTGCTATAACGATATTGCAACGCCGATGCACGCGCATCAGCTGTTACCAAACATCAGCTGTTACCGACCGGCCAGATGGCAGCCGCAATAAACATTTATCCGGCCTTCCGACAAACAACGCACATAAACTCCAACAGACTGACATACGAAACCCCCATTCACCAGTGAGTCGTGAAAACCAGGCCATTCGATTGCCCTCCTGATCTCCAGCGCGCCAGGCGTAAACTAATCCGGCCGACTAACCTCGATGATCCCCCGGCACGCCACCGCACCGCGTTACAGCCTAGAAGCTTCTAGAAGGTTCTAGAACCTTCTAGAACCTTCCCGTGAGCTCTAGAACCTTTCCCACCTCCCCCGTACACCTAATTAATACTAATTAGTCGATATTTACTATTTTTAGTTATTGCTAACGTTCTCCTCCAATAATTGCACTACTCACTTATTACTAATTAGTACTTAATTAATTACCCTAATTTTTACCTAATTAGTACCTGATTAGTCACTAGAGGTCGACAATCACCCTATTTATTTCCTTATTAGTGCCTCATTAGTTACTAGAGGGCGACACCCTCTTTCTAAGGAAACCCATCAATCACTTTGACGTCCCGTACACCTAATTAATACTAATTAGTCGATAATTACTATTTTTAGTTATTGCTAACGTTCTCCTCCAATAATTGCACTACTCACTTATTACTAATTAGTACTTAATTAATTACCCAAATTTTTACCTAATTAGTACCAGATTAGTCACTAGAGGTCGACAATCACCCTATTTATTCCCTTATTAGTGCCTCATTAGTTACTAGAGGCTAATCCGGCCGACTAACCTCGATGATCCCCCGGCACGCCACCGCACCGCGTTACAGCCTAAAAGCTTCTAGAAAGTTCTAGAACCTTTCCCACCTCCCCCGTATACCTAATTAATACTAATTAGTCGATATTTACTATTTTTAGTTATTGCTACCGTTCTCCTCCAATAATTGCGCTACTCATTTGTTACTAATTAGTACTTATTTAATTACCCTACTTTTTACCTAATTAGTACCTGATTAGTCACTAGAGGTCGACAATCACCCTATTTATTTCCCTTATTAGTCGATATTTACTATTTTTAGTTATTGCTACCGTTCTCCTCCAATAATTGCGCTACTCATTTGTTACTAATTAGTACTTAATTAATTACCCTACTTTTTACCTAATTAGTACCTGATTAGTCACTAGAGGTCGACAATCACCCTATTTATTTCCCTTATTAGTGCCTCATTAGTTACTAGAGGGCGCCACCCTCTTTCTAAAGAAACCCATCAATCACTTTGACGTTTACTCTAATCTCTAGTGCTAAAAAACGTAGGAATTCTACTTATAAAAAACGCAAAAGCCTTTGATCTGGGGTCATGACCGGTGTTGGAAGAACCTGTATCACTACTCACATTCGCACGACAGGTGAGCGTTACTACTTCCTGAGCGATCACGAGGACGGACCAGCGGTCGATCAGACATCCTTCAAGACCCCGTACCGGAAGAGAGCGCGGACGCCACACCCGAGGTCGTCCCATCAGCACCACCCCCGAGACCGGAGAGGCGCGTCTCGTTCGCGCCAGAACCCGTCTACCGGACGAGGTTGGGGAGAAGTGTGCGACCACCCCGCAGGCTTGAGTTCTACACATTCTTGAACGTTTCATAGATACAGATACGCAGTTATAAAATTTAGACGCTCGCACACACCATACTTAGAAACGCGCGCACATGTAGATTGACACGTTACCACGAGACATCGCCTTCATTGGACATTTTATTTCCTACTTACCAGAAGATAACGTTGTAGACAATTTGTATGCATAGTACTATCGTTAGATGTCATTTCATTAAAAGAAGGGGATGTGATAGTGCCGCCATCTGGCGTATTAAGTTCCACCAGTTACGGTTAAATAATTCATCACTATACATATAGATGGCTTGGCATTGTTCTAGAAAGATCTGTGAGCCGGGATGCGAAGCCCACTTCCGCCCAGATGCACCACGATGTTGACATGAGTTAATTAAACAGTTATGTTACAATACACGTTGTCATATTATTATAGAGTACCGTAGAATACCATTCCAACCTTCACAACTATTACACTCAAACCAGTGTGCTTTTAACTGCCATTGATGTACCTGTGTTTTGATGTTTTACGCTCTACCGACCCTAATTGTAATGATGAAGCCCATCAGTTACTGCTATGCAAATTCTATGAAGACATTATTAATTCACTCAGGGATGCCTATGAAGTCATACCTACTAAGACGCATAACATGTCTTCGAAACACGCCGTTTTTGGTTGGAATGATATGGTCAGAGACTCCCACCAGGTTGCTGGAGAGTCTTTTCTCGTATGGCGATCTGGTGGGATTTCCCGACATCGTCCTTTGTATGACATAATGAAAATTAAACGTGCTCAATTTAAACATAATAAAAGACTCTGTGAAAAAAATGCTGAAGCCCTTATAGCCGAACGACTTGCTTCAAAACTAAGTAGTAATGATTTAAAATATTTCTGGAAAAATATTAAACAAATGAACAATGGCAAGTTGCCAAATCCTAGCAATGTTGGCGATGCATGTGGTGCTGAAAATGTAAAGAATATGTGGCTTTATCATTACCAGTCTTTGCTTAATTATGTACCTGGCTGTCCAACACATACTAAAAAGATTGACATTGTATTGCAGCAATATGCAATTTAATGATCAAATGATGGTTGATGCTAAAGAAATACAAAAAATAATTCAGGCGATGCCTACAGGAAAAGCTCCTGGTTATGACTGTATAAGTAATGAACATTTTAAGTATGCTAATGAAAAACTTCATGTTTATATGTCTCTACTATTCAGCAGCGTAATAATTGTTAATTCATGTTTACCTGACGCTGTGATGGTCACAATAATAGCTCCAATAATTAAAAACAAAGCTGGTGATTTGTCTGATAACAATAACTACACACCTATTGCTCTTGCAACAGTTGCTAGTAAATGATTTGAATCTTTAATATTATCAAGGGCTACCATTTTTTTACAATGTGTGCCAACCAATTTGGATTTAAAAAGCATCACTCAACTGAGATGCTCATTTATTATTATTATTATGAGCACTTTCGCGTGGCAGACGTGATGTAGTTCGCGTCTGTTTCGCTTGTGCCATTCTGCACGAAATGTACCATCACAGTTCGTTTGTAGAAGTGGAATAAATAGATATATAAATAAATTAAAATATTTAAATGAATAGATACATGTATAATTAAAATGTCCATTTCATAACAAAAATATAAAAAATAATCGTTAAAAAGTCAGTAGAAATTGCACTAAAAAGTAATAAAAATGTAAATAAATAATTTTAAAAGGTCAATTCCATAGATTCATATGATGCTTTCTTATTTTGAAATGGCCAGCCCCAATTGTCGCCACTGTTCACGGTCGAGTGCGCGCAGAGCGTCGACATCGGCACGGCAACGTAGCGTACCCCCTATGCGTCACAGGTCCGCGCTCAACGCTGTCGGCAGAGTCGTTCGCGGTCGACCCATGTATGTCGTGACACCTGTGTCCACGGCGAAATAGTTGTCGATCACTTGCTGAGCGGGTGCATCGGGTGGCATACGGAGCATGTGCCCGAATAGACTCCATCTTGCAGTTATGACAGCTTCGCTGATGGGACGGCATCGGCAACGGTGGTTATGATGGCCGAGAAGGGCCATCGCGTTTTTGTGTGGCAACCTGCAGCGCCATAGGGCGTTGACGCGATGCGCGATGCGATGAGCGATGCGCGATGCGATGGGCGATGCTATGGACGATGCGCGATGCGATGCGCGATGCGATGGACGATGCGCGATGCGCGATGCGATGGACGATGCGCGATGCGATGGACGATGCGCGATGCGCGATGCGATGGGCGATGCGCGATGCGATGCGCGATGCGCGATGCGCGATGCGCGTTGCGATACGCGATGCGATAAGCGATCCGATGCGCGATGCGATGCGCGATGCGATGCGCGATGCGATGCGCGATGCGATGCGCGATGCGATACGCGATGCGCGATGCGATACGCGATGCGATGCGATGCGCGATGCGATGCGCGATGCGATGCGCGATGCGATATGCGATGCGATGCGCGATGCGATGGTATACATTATAAAGGTACCGCAATGAGCATGCGTACGCCGAAAACGAGACTTAGGCAGCCATTTGTATTTTATTAAACGCATTCCCTTTTGTGTTCAGAGCATGTGATGATGGCTGATGACTCTGACTGTACGTATACGGTTACATATATATTTGGTTTGCGCACAGAATTTGTTGTGTTCGTACTTCTATATGTTGTGACGAAAGTCTGGGGCAAACATATTTCATAACATGAGATATATGTACTTCTTCTACCGCTCAAATTGCAGTTTTTAAATTGTTTCCGCCTGGATATCCTTGGTAGAAAATATACAACTTATTTTGTATACATGGGAAGAGACGACACTTTTTTCAACTTTCGCTTATTGCAAATGCCGTTCGTTTGTGTCCAAGTTTATGTTTCAATTATTATAAATAGCTACAATATTCGAAGTCGGTTTAACAAGAAGCAGGTACATTAAATCATCGAAAAAACTGAATTTAGTCGTCATTTGCGTCACATGTTTTTTTTGTCTACAGTTTAATTGTTTCTTTTTAGTTAAGTGAATCGAATAGCTGAGGCACAGTTTACCAAACCGTAGATACGCTACAGTGTAACTGCCTGTCAATCGCAGCGATTTAGGAAGCCGCCGAATATAGCATGCGGGACGAAATGGTAATTATTGAGACTGTCTGGTCATACTTGTGTGTAGGCAACTGCTTTGATGTGGTCACATGTGGATACGATTATTGTTTTGAAATAGGTGCCACTAGTTAAGCCAGACATATTCATTAGAACAGTATGATTATCTTGTATGTGTCTGTATGTTCCTTGATATGGAAGTACTGTGGAGGCAGTCAATCTATGAATCGCGTATCTTGCATGCCCCCAGTAAATTACAACCATGGTCTACGTCTGGATACGTCTGTAATATATTACCGTGTGTGTGCGTGCGTGTGTGTGCGTGCGTCCGTGTGTGATTATAAACCTATAAGTATAGCATACACGTGTGTCAATTGTATTGTTGTAAATACAGTTGTAACATCATTGCCAGGTCAAATGCTGCAAACTTGTCGTTAATTTTTCATGAGAGTGCATTTCATAAAAAAGGTGTATCTTCATTTTAGTTCACAGTTTGGTAAGACAGTGTTTCGTGGCAGGATACAGTAATGTTGAAATCTGTGCGATAGTCAGCCACACCGGAATATCCATCAGGTGTGTTTTTCATAAATATAATATGGTAATAATATAATAATCTGAGTAAAAAAGCATAATGTGTTCATAGATTACGGAGCGCAGCTGATTACACATGTCTCAGTACCCCCGGCAGATCGCCTTGCGGGACTCGGAATATAAGCTAAGCCAATAATATTGCGTGCCGGCAAATTTTCAACCACCTGATTTTGGTAATGTTATGTGCAATGTTGGGGGAAGTAGAAGTAATTATTTGAATACACAATACCGTTCAGCCCCTCGTGAGATGTTATGATTCCTTGAAATCACTGGCTTCGTCTTAAAATTGAGGTGCGGGTGGGGCGGGTGTCTGCACTGTTCTCACGGGTTGTACAGTTGCGGCGAAGCTAATTACAAGTTTGAATCAGCTGACCTCCATACATTGCGTAGGATATCTGCCAGGCGTAGTGTACGTTGTCATCGACCTGGCTTGCGAGGATGACATAGGATACTCTTTCAACTTGTATTTGTTGCTTAGACTCCGACTACTCAATTGTTTAGATAACTGCTGCACTTCCAGTCGCTATTTGTAAAATGAATGACGGTATGTTGTTGAGTAACTGCGTCGTGAATGCTTAAAACGTATTGATTAACAAACCATGAATATACTGAACGCATTAATGTTTACAAACTCAATACATTCATACGTACACACATGCACACGCGCACCAGGGTAGGGTGGTAGGAATGGAGGGAGAGATGCATGCAGAGAGGGAGAGAGGGAGAGAAGGAGAGAGGGAGATAGGTAGAGAGGGAAGAGTGGAAGAGCGAGAGTTATAGTAAAATAAATAATGCATTCAATAAGCACAATTACTTAATAGCAAGCGGGCATAGTGCAAGATGTGTATGTAAACCACTTAATGTTATGCAGTGTGCGGACGTTAAAACGCCTTCTACAAAGACTTGGCTTAAGGCGCAGACAAGTAGTTGACTACGCTAGGGTTGCAACAGCAATGCAGGTACTTTCATGTGTAAATAAGTACTCATGTCTATGTTGCACATGTTCACGGCTACTGGAAATAATTAAAAAATATATTTATGTAACACAAGAAGTAAAAGGAAAGTTCGTAAATGAAGTAGAATTTAAATGTATTTGAATATGTCAAAAATATGAATAGCAATTCAGTATTAAATTAATTCTTCATGATCTTCTATATTCTAGTACATCCTTGAAACAATACACATATAAACGGAAGGTGTAATTTTTCTGTTTAGCATCATATCGAAGAAAATAGCACAATGTTTTACGGTATATTCTGCGATAACAAATTGAATCATCACTACAAAAATATGAAATATATCACACACGTCTACCAATAAATGTGCACAGTTGAATAGTTGTCTTGTTGAATGTGCTAACCTGCTTATGCAATATGCATCAATACCTTAACAACTAGTTAAATAGAGGCGCTTTGTTGTGTATAATGTATACCTTATGAAAGTAAAGTATCTTTAATGGGTGTTTTGTTTTGTTTACAACATATATGTGTGTGTGTGTGTGTGTGTGTGTGTGTGTGTGTGTGTGTGTGTGTGTGTGTGTGTGTGTGTGTGTGTGTGTGTGTGTGTGTGTGTGTGTATATACATTATGTAAATCTCTTTTCCACATAATAATTGTTTCAGCACGAGTTGGAAGGAAGTGGACGTTGTTTGGGCTACAGGAGCATGACAGGACGACTACGCAACCTCCACGGTTTGATGGTGCCAAGGTGTGTCCAGTGTTTAGCAACAACAATTTTATTCAGAGAATATTAGCAGTAGTATATATAACACTCCATATGTTATCCTTCATTTAGCTTAATTAAATGACCACTATGACCACAGGTGTGGTACTATTGGCGGAGATTCTAATGTGGCATAAGACGTACACAGCAAAAAACGTTTGACAGTTTTTATTTTCATCTAATTTTTATCTTTCATTGTAAATAACATGGACATTTTAAATCGTAATATAATCTTATTAACATAATAACTTATATTCTCAGTTCATGTGGCTACTGTCCTGGGATTATACGAAGTCTTTTCCTATTGTTGCAACACGTGTTCTAAACCTGAGCTGAAACCTTGATTGTCAGTCGGACGTAAATGTGAGCGCAAAGTTTGCCGCTACCGTGACAGCACTAATTTTGATGTGTACCTGCTACTGAAGAGCATACTGTAACTAAGTGACGTGAGGCTCCATCTACATATGTGTGAATTTATTTATGATAGTTTATTTCATTTACAGGGACACGGTAATAACATTGTTACAAATAATGGACCCAGAAAGGGTATCCGAGCGAAGGGTAAACAGATTTTCCCGAAGGCAATATTATAGCAAAGGCCCAAACTATCTCATTCACATTGATGGGTACGACAAGCTAAAGCCGTTTGGTTTTGCAATACACGGAGCAATATGCGGGTGAGGCCAGTTTGTTTTTTATTGGCATATTTAATGATGTGTTTATGTAATGACTAACCACGCTGCCCTCTTCTGTTATCAAATGTGTAATGAAAATATGTTTCACTCGGTAGGTGACGCCACAGTGACAATTTATTTCCTCTTAGGTACTTTGCGACAACCAAACCACCCATACGCATTAGGCCTACTGTGTATGAAAGAGTTTTGGGGTGTTTTGGAGTCAGTTTTAATTTTACTTGTAAAGTCAGATGCAAAACAACACTACTTGAATAGTAACCTAGTGGTCAGCCGAATACATTGGCTGATAGATATGTGAATAATATATATATATATATATATATATATATATATACAGTGTATATATATATATATAGTTTTATGCATGCGGTTCAAGTGTGTCATGACATTAAACTAGATGTGCTGATTCAGATTCTCCAGGAAAATACTATGGCTCAAGGTGGGCAGAACCAACAAAGATCCCTATGTTGTCGCCCATCATTTCATAGAGTTTGTGGAGGACATCAGTGGTAACGTGTTCTTTATTGGCATAATTGCAAAATACATGTAAACCACACATACGCACGCACACACTCACTAGCATAGCATAAATGTACGTATGTACGTACGTACGTATGTAAGTATGTACTTATGTACGTATGTACTTATGTATGCATGTACGTACGTACGTACGTACGTACGTATGTATGTATGTATGTATGTATGTATGTATGTATGTATGAATGAATGTATGTATGTACGTATGTACGAATGTACGTATGTACGCATGTACGCATGCACGCATGCACGAATGCACGCATACACGCACGTACGGATGTACGTATGTATGTATGTATGTACGTATGTATGTATGTATGTACGTATGTATGTATGAACAAATAAAGAGTGATGGAATCGTACCACTTAATTGGTGAGATGCGCATGTTACAGCTGTGCCACGGTGCATCGGATGGACCGGGGAACTGAGAACATCTTCATGGAGGACATACAACGAGCCTTCAGATGGGACCACTTGGATGGCATGGCGCGTGACAGCAGTGTGGTGTATGGGAGTTCCCATAGAAACCACCTAAATAATATATATCTATATCTATCTATCTGTCTGTCTGTCTGTCTGTATGTCTGTCTGTCTGTCTGTCCGTCTGTCCGTCTGTCTGTATGTCCGTCTGCCTGCCTGCCTGCCTGCCTGCCTGCCTGCCTGCCTGCCTGCCTGCCTGCCTGCCTGCCTGCCTGCCTGCCTGCCTGCCTGCCTGCCTGCCTGCCTGCCTGCCTACATACCTATCTATGTATATATATATATATATATACATATGTATATATATATAAGATAATTAGTATTAATATGCATACATTTGATACGGTACATACACATGTAAAATTTTAATTATATATATATAACATAATTTTTTAACACGTTTGAATTTTCAATTAGTTGTTTCATAATTACAGTGAGAACATGATGTATATTTTAAATGTCTTTTTCAGATAATTTAACGTTGGTGGCTGTCGCTTCGACGCAGTGGGATGGACTGGTGGATAAATCTGATGAAAGACTTCGAATCTCAAGGAATCATTTCAACCGACGATGATATTAAGATGTAAGCAGTATTTTGTACACTTCTGAAACAGCGTGAGTCTTTGTGCAAACGAACGGGGTAACTAACATAAGCAATTCAAAGCAAGGACCCAGAAAGACTAACTTACATAATTGTTTACGCAGTGTTATGTACAGCATGTATTACTTACAACAGTTTTTTTTAAACAAGACATGCACAATATCGGTAGGCCTGATTTAATTCTACAATACAATTCAAGCAGCTTCGTTCATTTTAGGGAGTGCTTGCGATTTTGCTTCACCCAGGCTGATTCAAGTCGACCTCGACCAGATTGCTGGAGAGTGGAATCAGCACCATCTCAGCGTAAGACGCACAAGCGACACGGTCGTCCGAGGAAAACCAGACCTGCTGTATTTCTTGCCAGAGATTTATGGTAACGTAGCATTTAAATTGATGTACATTAATGCTATGCAATTTGCACACATACGCATAAGGCATTTTAAGTTTATCGTGCATATTTGACGTACATATTTAATAATTGTATTCATCCCAAAGATCCCTAGCGGAGTGATAGGAACCTTTTCCTAAGCCACAACAGTTATATTAAGCAAACCAATGTATGTACATCATTACAGTATGTAAAATAAATTGAATATTGTCTTTCTCTCTCTCTCTCTCTCTCTCTCTCTCTCTCTCTCTCTCTCTCTCTCACTGTACACACACACACACACCACACACCACACACCACACACCACACACCACACACCACACACCACACTCCACACTCCACACACCACACACCACACACACCACACACACATGTGAACATCTCCAGACAAGCTGTGTGTAGTTTTAAACAAGGCTATTATTTTTCAGGCATCATCGACTTAAGCAATGTGTTTATATACAAACGTTGATATTATTACGTTTACATTGTTGTGTTCCCTACGTTTGATTGAAACGTTTATTCTGTTGCACAATGCACGTTATAAACATTTACTAAGTTGTTCATAACGCTGCAGGTACAGTCGACTACAAAGTCGAAGTCGATCAGGAAGACATCAGAAACGTGAAGAGGATGTGAAGGAAACCCCGTGATTCAGGCTGTCGTGTTGACACTGAACAAGTCTTCCAGGGGCTGCTGGATCAACATGGACGAAACAAGCCGCAAGTCGTCCAGGAAGCGATCGAGCTGTACCGATGGCTTGTACCACGTGTCACCGCCTAAGCGCAATAGATGTCATAAGTGGCGAACTTGAACTAGAGGACATGAAGTAACGCTACTACTACGCTACTCTCACTCCTATTTTGCATGTTTTAATAACATAGACTATATTCACTTTATTTTACATACTGTAATGATGTACATACATCGGTTTGCTTAATAGTACTGTTGTGATTCAGAAAAAGGTTCCTATCACTCCGCTAGGGATCTTTGGGATGAATACAATTATTAAATATGTACGTCAAATATGCACGGTAAACTTAAAATGCCGTATACGCATGTGTGCAAATTGCATAGCATTAATGTACATTAATTTGAATGCTACGTTACCATAAATCTCTGGCAAGAAATACAGCAGGTCTCGTTTTCCTCGGATGACCGTATCGCTTGTCCGTCTTACGCCTTCGTTCGTTTTTGATCAGTGCCAACTATACTCTGTGTTAATGATTTCTCCTAAAACGTGCGGTGCAAACAAATTTAACGAATATGCACAAAGAAGCTCGGTGTTTCATAAGTGTGTACAACATATTACTTATTGTATGTTAATATAATCGTCGATTGAAATGATTCCTTGAGACTCGTAGTATTTCATCGTTCAGTTTTCTAAGAAAGATACTTCTGATATACATCATGTTTTCACTGTAATTGTAATTTCACTGTAATTTTTGTATATATATATACGTGGTATATATGTATATATATATATATATATACATATATATATGTATATATATATATATAATTGACGGGTGATATAATGTGTTTACGAAATCAAAACGTGTGATGCTAATTACTATGACCATGCATACCGCTGATACCGTACATACTTACGTGATAATGTAATTTCTCCGTACTTACAATGAATAAATAATGTAAACCAATACTCATTCAATATTTTTATTGTTGAGGTGTATACTCTTGGTTTCTATGGGAACTTCCATAGACAACAACAACATGTCTTACGACATATCATCAAGGTGATCCCATCTGAACGATTGTCCTCCAAAAACACATTCGCCTTTCCTCGTCCCGTTCTGATACACCTTAACAGCTATGTTACACGGCTGTAACACAACTGAATTTGTTAGACTAGAGAGCGATGTCGTTTTCTATATAATTCAGCACAAACGAGTATATCAAAATTGTAATTTACACCTGGAAGTGCCGATGCACTAAAGTGGGGGTTAAGTAGCACTTTCGGTTAATTGTATCTCTTGTCTGGCAAGTGGATTACACGATGTGTCAAAGTCGGTGCGTCTGTGAAGACGATAATCCCTGGATCAGAAGCTATAATTAGAACAGCACCACCTCCCAAAATTGCAGCAATGGACTAGAATGATGATACTTATTTACATCATCTGGTCGTAGTTGCGCCTGTGGTTAATTGTGTCTTTGATATGACTAGTCGACACAATTGTTTCTGAACAAGCATAAGCATGAGTGAACTAAGATGGGCAGGGCTTATAGAGAAAATGGGAGAAGAACGGATGGCAAAGAGAGCAGGGCTTTGAAGTATACATTTCTGGAATATTTATTCATTAATGACATTATATATTTTCATAGGTGTACATGTCATGTTCATTATGCCTTACATAAATATAACAATATATATATATATATATATATATAACTATAATCAGTTAGACCCTACTAAACTTTAGTGTCTTTAGTTTATAATAAAATATCTAAATCGTAAACTAAAATAGTATTGTCTCTAATTATTTTACCAAACCTACATATAAAATGCACAAACGAGGTAGCGAATCGTTGTTCCTAGAGTGTAGTTTCATTTTTGCTAAGGGATCATCTCGGAACATCGATGTCCGATATCAAGCGAAATTATTTTTGTTGGGAGGACGGGGGTCTGAGGCAGTTTCACCTGGCGTCGGACATCGACCGACACTCTTAATTATACTGGTATCATCATATTAATATTTTAAAAATTCGTCTGAGGTGGGTGGGGGGAGGGGGGGGCTGAGGCAAAATGAAAGTAATTTCGTCTGATATCGGACATCAACGTTCTGAGATGACCTCTAAGTGAATCGAATTGTAGACGCACCGCGCGCACCGTGCACCTCCTAGTAGACTTACTACAAGTTAACTTCCTGTCAATTTCGGCTGTTTATTACGTGGTCCAATAGCGCTGGTAGCCTGATTTGAGTGGGCCTATTTATTGTCACCGCGTTATTCATACTTGTATTTCGGCGCAACGCTGCTTTTATGTGCTACTACGGAACCCAGATTAAGTAATTAAACATCACTGAATTTGCATCGAAGATCGTCTCACGGAATATGTGTCAGTTTTTTCAAGACATGGAAATGTTGGGGACCGAGGAGGAAATCAAGAAGCATAAATTATGAAAAGTTTATATTTTAATTTATATAAGGCATAAATAACATGTTTGCATTCTGAACAGATATTATGTCATTAATTAATAAATATAAACAAATAGGCTTCAAAACTGTTGGTTAATGTTCAACTGAGAAATACCTTAACCATCCCTGGTTCATCGTGTCTGCAGGTACACTAAATAGTGTTTATATTTGCGATCAGGGATATCCAGATGGAAACAATAATTATTTAACAAATAAAATGTTGAATAGGTACATATTTCATGTTATAAAGTAACCTATTTCAGTCCCTAGTCTAGGTTTTGCGAAGAGGCTGCCTGCCTGGCACCCGTTTTTGTTTGGCTAAATTAAATCCCAGTAAATGTCCGAGACAATATTTAGAAGTACAATCACATAATTTTTGTGTGCACAATAACTAGATGTGTAACCGTATACGTACAGTCAGCGTCATCAGCCATCATCACATGCTCTGAACACAAAAAGAAATGTGTTTAATACAAATAAATAAAAATGGCTGCCTAAGTCTCGTTTTCGGCGTACGCACGCTCATTGCGGCACCTTTATAATGTATACCATCGCATCGCGCATCGCATCGCGCATCGCATCGCATCGCGCATCGCATCGCGCATCGCATCGCGTATCGCATCGCGCATCGCATCGCGTATCGCATCGCGCATCGCATCGCGCATCGCATCGCGCATCGCATCGCGCATCGCATCGCATCGCGCATCGCATCGCGCATCGCGTATCGCATCGCGCATCGTCCATCGCATCGCCCATCGCATCGCGCATCGCTCATCGCATCGCCCATCGCATCGCGCATCGCGTCATCGCCCTATGGCGCTGCAGGTTGCCACACAAAAACGCGATGGCCCTTCTCGGCCATCATAGTTTCGCCAACAACGCAAACTTCATTGAATTGGTAATTGCGACGGTACTTGAGAAGTGAAGGGCAGCCCCGTAGTTTGAGGCGGTTGGAGAGTGCGATTTGTGCTCAGTACGGTTGTACAGTATAAGACACACAAGACGGTCACGGAGCAGCCACACACCAGATACGTGCTCACAATCGTAACATCCATACTGACAGACATTTAAAATACACAGTGGTAGCACATATTTATCGTACATCTAACTTCAATCGAACTGACATGTGGACGTATGGGGGAGGGGTACAGTAAAGTTTTCCTCCTACATTTATTGCACAAACATGGCGTCTAACGTTTAGGGATTAATCTACGACGCCTCGGAAAAAACTAACGTCTTTTTTCGAATTCCCCGCTAGTCAAGGGTTCTTGTGGGTTTTGGGCTTCGTTCCATATGTTAGATTGGCGTAAATGATTGAGTGTTCAGAACACTATGAGAAATTACTATGATTGTTCCGAGGAGCATCGATCAGTTGGGGACATTTTATGTAATTTGCTTCAACGAGAACAACTGCTAGTAGTATACCAATAACAACTGCTAGTAGCCTGCCAATAAGAACTGCTGGTAGTCTAACCATAACAACTGCTGGTAGCCTACCCATAACAACTGCTAATAGCCTACCCATCACAACTGCTAGTAGCCTACCCATATCAACTGCTAGTAGTCTGCCAATAACAACTGCTAGTCGTCTAATCATAACAACTGCTAGTAGCCTACCAATAACAACTACTAGTAGTCTAGTCATAACAACTGCTAGTAGCCTACCCATAACAACTGCTTGTAGCCTACCCATAATAACTGCTAGTAGTCCACCAATAACAACTGCTACTAACCTACCCATAACAACTGCTAGTAGTCCACACATAACAACTATTAGTAGCCTACCCATAACAACTGCTAGTAGCCTACCCATAAAAACTTCTAGTAGTCTACCCATAACAACTGCTGGTAGCCTACCCATAACAAATCACAAAGGACTGTAAATGAATGGAACAGATTATCTCCTGATTGTGTTGGTGCTAGTAGCGTGAATATGTTTAAAAATAAAATCGACACATACCTTAAAAAGGCGGGATACACGTAGATAAAATGTATTGGACTCTCGATAAGCCAAAAGGCTACCTTGACCATCTGCCATCTAGAGTTAATTTTCTGGATGGCAATCTTGTTAAATCTTGTTAAACTGCTAGTAGTCTAGCCATACCAATTATTAGTAGTCTAACCATAACAACTGCTAGTAGTCTACCCATAACAACTGCTAGGAGCTTACACACAACAACTGCTAGTAGCCTGCCAATAACAACTGCTAGTAGTCTACCCATAACAACTGCTAGTAGCCTACCCATATCAACTGCTAGTACCCTACCCGTAACAACTGCTAATAGTCAAACAATAACAACTGCTAGTAGCCTACCCATAACAACTGCTAGACGCCTACCCGTAACAACTGCTAGTAGTCTACCAATAACAACTGCTAGTAGCCTACCCGTAAAAACTGCTAGTGACCTCCCTTAATAATTGCTAGTGACGTTCCCATGACAATTGCAGCATAAGGCCTAATAATATACAAAACTGCTTATATGATATGTAACTATTTATAACGTCTACATTAAAGTACAATTATAGTCATGTTGAAACAGTCTTATGATATGTAACTATTTATAACGTCTACAGTAAAGTACAATTATAGTCATGTTGAAACATTCTTAAGTCAGAAAAGATACGAAATGAAATCCCTAAATATTAATTAAGTCCCTAACTATTAATACACAACAATAACTGCTTAACATGATAATATAGCGTACGACAACAACTGAACCCAAACATATTCAGTGGTAATCTAATAATATACGCTTTTTAAAATTATAGTTTAATCTATGCTGTGAAATGGATAGACACATGTGAGATTTATGCAGCGCGGTGGGGAAGTGGGCTTTGGATTCTTATTCAACAAAGTCCTGGATCGAATCCTCTTGCAGCCGTTTCGAACCTTGGACAAGTTCCTTCACCTCACTTCGCTCCAGTTCTATCAGCGGGATACATGAATACCTGGCCAAAGACGGTAGTGGGTATTTGTATACGAATAGGCATTAATTGTAGCGCGGCTGAATGGTAACTATTGACCTATACCTTTGTGTCTGCTGACAGATGGCTTCCGATATGCGTTGGACGATAGAGTTGGTGAAACTGGTCGTCTACCTCACATTGACAGCCGAGGCGAAGGAAGAGGCTGTCGGCGTGTGTGACCCCAACACCGACATCACTTCTTGGCGGCCGATGCCTTACAACAGCCTGAACGCGATGTACAACACTCTCATCCGGGTCGAGGTCAAGGAGGAGGATGTATGTGCACGAACATACACGCACACACGCACGCACACACACACACACACAAACGCACTCACGCATACACGTGCACACAAATATAACTACACACGCGCGCACATCTCGTGGATACATACGCGTGCACACACGTGAGAACGCACATATACACACGCACGCACGGCGCACACGCGCACACACGCACGTACACACACACACACACTCCCTGTCATACAGGCTCCACAGAAACACACTATATTATTATTACTTCTGTTACTTCCATTTCTTTGTGATGTGTGTGTGTTTGTGTGTGTCTGTGTGTGTGCGCGCGCGCGCGTATGGTGTGTATGTGTAAACTATGTATGTATATATGGATATATAATATACATGTGTGTATATACATAATATATATATATATATGTATATATGTATATATATATACATACATATATATATATATGTATATATATATATACATATATACATATATATATATATATATATATATATATATACATATATCATTAACTGGCAGTGTACGTTTATTTATCCAGACGAACTACTTTACGGAGTACGACGAAGTTTATCTTTATTTCTCGACCCTGCGTGATTTCTTCGCCAACGGCAAGACAAACACGGTGTTCACCTACTTCTTCTACTCCTCCTCCGACAGTAGTTAGTGGTTGCTGTACCCTGTTATTTTTCATACGGACACAATACGTTGGATCCTCCAGCTATAACATAATGCCAATAAATGTAGTCTGCTGCATGCATTTGAAAATGTATAAAACCACGCATTTTGGATTTATGTGGCAGTTGGCTACACCGTGTAGGTGGGTATGTGTGTGTGTGTAACCAAACTGGGTATGTTTAGTTCGTGACATTAACTTAAAAAAACTTGAATTCTACAGAATGGTACGTTGAACGTATAAATGGATATCTCATAGTATTGTTATGATATCCATGAACGTCCACAATCCTGGCCATATGACCAGTTTTACGAGGTTATTTATGATTTTTTAATCTTACGAAACGTTGTATTTTGTATCACATGTATAAATAGTTTACTGACGTTCTAATAAACAAAATCATTATATTAAATACGGATCTATGATTTAACTGTTGACACCAGCAATTCTACTAACACTAAACATTTGAAATGGTTTAACATATGAAATGCTGTTTAACGTAGATGGTCTTTGATAGAATACGTGTATTGCGGTACGCCATATTGTATTTATTTCAGACATTCCTTGCTCCAGCGACCAGTCTATGTCGAAGCAGGACATGCGCTGGTTTCATAACAACGATTACCCGTCTGATGACTCCAGTCGCTACATCAACGGCAACACAACGGTGCATATTCTTTTCTTTCATCAATCCCTATTTGTATAATTTCTAATATGCCAACTTAGTAGTATTGTGGGAGGTGCATCGCTTCCCAGGCGCACAGGTCATCTCGCCTATTCCTATGTCAATTTGCTTCATTTCGCTATTAGCCTCTCATCTACTAATTGGCGATGTATTTCAGAAAACACAACTTCATTTAGAGTTATGATCACAATTATTCTTCCGATGGCGCCATGATAATAAATGCCCTTGATTTGTTGGGTGAGTGTAAAATAGTGTGTATAATGTGTGTGTGTGTGTGTGTGCGCGTGCGTGTGTGTGGGAGTGTGTGCGTGCGTGTGTGAGTGTGTGTGCGTGTGACTGTTTGTGCGTATGTGTGTTGTGTGTGTGTGGGGGGGGTGGGTGTGTGTGTATGTGTGTGTGTGTGTGTGTGTGTAATATGTATATACGTGAATGTTTTCGTGCGTGCGTGCGTGCGTGCATGTGTGTATGTATAATATCTTTATATGTATGTATGTGTATGTTTTCGTGCGTGCGTGCATGTGTGTAAGTGTAATATGTCTATATGTATATATGTGTATGTTTTCGTGTGTGCGTGTAGGTGTGCCAACATATGTACAACAATACCCTGCAACACACACACACACACACACACACACACACACACACACACACACACACACACACACACACACACACACACACACACACACACACACACACACACACACACACACACACACATACACAATTAATAGTATTGTAATGTGAGTCAATATGTTGGAACATGGTTTGTCGTATTCTGTGCGTGCAGGTTCGGGACATCCCGGTGGACCATTGTCAGTATTGCATAGACAACAACAACAGCCTGGACCTGTATTTCCGCAAGTCAGATATTGGTGCAGAGTTTCAACAACCGCCCTTGAGGATCATAGAGAAAGGTGATATGTTTTACTGTGTGTTCGTTTGAAAATGATTATTTACACAACTTAGCATTTTCTACATACAATCGTACGCACGTTTATCGTTTCAATATGAGCATTTATTAACGTCTTGATGACATTTCAAGTGACATAAAAGCAGTCCAAGTTTGCGAAACTATCTCTATGAGAAGATTTGCAGGGAGAGAAAAGGTATGAACACGTAGTAGAAATGAAAGACGAACGGCTAACATAGACAGTGAATGCCCACTGAGTGATGGATAGACGGAGAAAAAGAAAGATGTGCGACGCGGGATTTGGCGAGGTTTGGAGAGGAGAACGAGATACAGAAGTAGTGGAGACGATCAGAGAAATGGAGCTCGGTGACACATGGACCAGAGCATCGGATTCTCAATCGAGAGAATCCAGGTTCGAATCCTGTGTTTTCGTGTCGAAACTTGGGCAAGTTCGTTCCCTCTACGTTGCTCCAGTTCACCCAGCTGTATGAACGAATACATGGATATTTATGTGAGCATTAATTGCAGCGTGGTTGAATGTTTCCCAGAGAAGTCGACATGGTGTTCGATTGAACGGGATTGCCAGGGATTCAAGTGTAAAGTACCTTGAGTATTTCAAAGGACTGCGAACTGTGCCATATAAGAACTCACGTTTACTTTTACTTTATTACAAGTGGGCAATGAAGCCCTTGAATAATCGAGACTCCAACATTGATTTTATATATTATGTAGCTAACCCGCCCTTATGAAATATGTGTGATAAATGATTCGACTAATTAATTTTAGTCTTCAGTAAGAACGAATACATTATGACATCGAATCTACATTATCCTTTCAGTAATGTTATGTTGTCTACCCATGGCACGAGTGGAGTACTGCCTATCTTTATTCGTGTTTGTGTACCTTACCAGGATAGTACTCTATGGTATGGGTTATCATTCACCAACAATAAGGGACTTAAGTTGTTTTCAGAATGTTTCGACAGTGTTTGTGGATAACTAAGCGGGTTTTTGCATTTGTTCCATTGTCTAACGGCGCTTGGAAAAAATGAAAACGTGTACTATCCCGGACAAAATAAGGACATCACAATTTTTCAGAAAAAAGAAGAAAGAAATTACAAATAGTTGCGTTTCTAAAAACAACTTTATCCTGAACGGTGTTACTTGTAAGATGTTTAGGAAAGGTTCGTTAATTTTTTTTCTGATGATGATAACGAGGGCGAGTGATGGAGTATAAGTGAAGATATTCACCACACTGCATGGTTCAAAATAAGTAATACTTTTACTTTTTACAGTTAGTTTACCACATGTCTCGTGACGTTTCGACAGCACTCAGCAATCTCTCCACCCTAACAGACATGATGAAACTAGAAATTAAAGACATCACGGAACTACTGGACTTTGTTCTTTTCACAATCCACTTCACACTCAGGAACCTTCAGAATTTTTGCACATTCATGTGTAGAAAGTGTCCCCTATTATCGCTAAAATGTGGAAACGTCATGAAGGTGACATCTTACAAGTGGTTAAAACAGACGGAATGGTGCCATTTAGACACCATACTGGTAAGAAATGAATCAGGGTAGATATAGCTATTAATTTTTCACAGTAATAGCCACACATTATTTTTTCCTGACATCATTCATTACACCAGAGGACGGGAGTGATCCCTACGTTGCTAAACAGATATGAAACACTGGTAACAGAAGTGGGCGATAAATGGAAAGACAGAAAACGTACCAAGGAAGCTGGGGCGAGACGCCGGTATCGACAATTGACCATAACAACGGTTCAGAGAAAATTAAACAACGAAAAAGGCAACATCATGAAGAAGACGATAGAAAAAGACATCGACAAATGCATCATGGTACTTCCGTACGTGCAAGGTCTATCCAAAACAACATCACGGATGATGAAGAAGTGCAAGGTAAACATAGCAATGGAATCTCACAACATCATCAAAAACTCACTGGTAACACCAACAATAAAGAGTATCCACAAACGATTTGCGAAGGGATGCACTCTATAGTGTGTAAGAACTACAATGACAATATACATCGAAGAAATAAAACGTACCTTAGGAACCCACATCAGTGAACACAAAGAAGACGCTGACAAAGCATCGACAAGCAGACCATACACCAAAAGCAACAGAAAAAACATCGTAGAAAAATGTGAACAAATCAGCTGTCACATCTCACTTGATGCAACAGAATCAGGTAGAAGTCAGGGAGGGGGCTACGTTTGTAGACGGGGTGTCAGACTGGAGAACACGAAGCATCAAAGAAGCGGCCTGGAAGACAAACCCAAACCACCATGAGTCGAGACGAGGGCCGTACAGACTCCCACTTATCTACGACGACCTCCTGAAGAGCCGCCCAGGCATCGGCGTGGGAACACACACCAGAGTGATACATTTGCGCAGGTGACCACGTTGTCGCCGTCTACCGGTGTCGGTCTAATTCAGATTACCGAGAGTAGTCGAAATGTCGCGAGATATAAGGTAAACTGACTGTGAACTAAATACAACTATTACTGATGATGATGGTGCATCCAAATACAGATCCAGAAAACAGTTTAAGGATACCTTTAGTTTTTTAGAAATAAACAAATTGAAATCGCTGTTTTCCAAAACAAACATGATAGAAAACGGGACAATATTATACTACTGTCTAGCAGTTTCTTTCAGTGTGCAGTGGAACTACCGTAGTCAGTCTATCCTCGCATTGTGTTAGACGAACCGTTTCCTGTTGCAAGGGTATCAATAAAAAAGCGACGTTCGACTTTATTATTGACGAACACACGATGGACGCTCAAGAGGTCTTGGCAAAGGTGCGTTATGCTTGCTGTATATTTATAACATGAAATTGTTATTTGCCGAATTTTACTAGTTTTTCCTTGTGGAGCGGAGTAGCGCAGTGTTAGAGCTTCGGACTCTCGGCTAAAAGAGCCCGGGTTTGAACCTTGGGCAAGTTCGTTCATTCTATGTTTCTCCAGTTCACTCAGCTGTATAAATGAGTACCTGACTATAGTCTTCGGGCATTAATTGCCGCATGGTTGGATGTTTATGTTATGTTAAGTTAAATGTTGAATAATTTCGAAATTCACTTTGTATTGCCTGATAAAGGTTTATTCGCATTTATTTGTTTTGTTTCGTAGTTGGCTTCCGAGCCCATCACGACCTCTACCCAGATTTGGAGTAGCCACCTACCGGACAAATTTACAAAACCATTAATGTTCCAGGACGTATTGAGGGGCGAGTGTTGTCTCCTCACGGCGCCTGGATAATGCAGACTAGATCAATGTGTAAGTCGGTAGTTATTATCGATTAGTTCATGTTGTGTTCGCCAGGCCGTCAACGACATCGACTGTATAAAGCGCGGCTGGCCTAACGGTTTCAAAGAAAACATTCCGGTCCAGCCTCGGTCGTACAGTGCCACCGTCGTTATGGTGTTCACTCATCAGAACCACGCTACAACTAGACAGGTAATTTAAAAGGGAGCAGTATGTTCCTAGATTACACAAATGCTTACAAAAAGAACACTTGGCTCTAAACAATCAACCCACGTCTTCTATTTGTTGTGACAGCCATCGTGGTTGAGCAACCAAAAGAACGGTTTTTTAACAGTTTTCAATGTTTATGACATCGAATAAAATATAAATTATAACTTTTAGACCACAATGACATATTACATATTATATATGCCCGTAAAACTGAAAGTGTCTCCGATATATTGGACATGTTTCAACACACCCACAAACTACTGCGTTCAAGTCGTAAGACAAATAATTCGTTTTTCCCAATTTGGCTGGTGCCCACGCTCCAGCCTGCAAATTGTGACCATGTATAATTGAGGAAGTGAAATCCCTGCGAATAAATACCATCCCTGGTTGATTCCAGGTATAGTAGGGTGTATAAGGGAATTAAGCGTTATTTGCCCGATACAAGCATAATAATTGGACCGTATATATATAAAATTTCAGGGCCATTCCGATTAGAGGGGGCTCCAAGTCAGATTATGTTGTCAAATGTTACTGATCATGAAATACAACTTTTTTCAATAGCACCACTGTTGTATGTATATTCGAATGTGTGTGTGTAATTATGTATGTATGCATGCATGTGTACGTATACAGTGTATGTATGTCCATGACTTTGAATTTCACGGTCAACCATATTTATTTTTAAAGACACCGCTGTTTTTGTATATACGAATTTGTGTGTACTACATAAGCATGTATGTATGTATATGTGTATGCATATATGTATGTATGTGTACGTATGTATGTATGTGTGTATGTATGTATGTATGTATGTATGTATATTATTTACTTTGAAAGTCAAGGTCAAATGTCAATGAACGTGAAATATTTATATATATATATATACATATACATGTATATATATATATATATATATATATATGTATATATATATATATATATATATACACATGTACATTCATTCATACAAAAATAGTGATAGTGTTTAAAAAATATATATAATTATATATTTTTTCAACACTATCACTGTTTTTGTATGAATTAATGTACATGTGTATTTATGCATGTCTGCATGTATGTAAGTATGTACGTACACACTTAAGTACATATGTATGTAAGTGTATATATATAATTATATTTTTTTCAACATTATCACCGTTTTGTATGAATGAATGTACATGTGTATTTATGCATGTCTGCATGTATGTAAGTACATATGTATGTAAGTGTGTATGTAGGTACGTATGTAAGTATGTACGTGCACTGTAAAAAAGCCTTCTACTTTTGCATCGGCACTTCAAGTTCCCGGCACGTCTTGGTAGCTTCTGGAAGCGTTGTCCAAATAGACGAGTGTCTTCCATCCTCAAAGTTCTATCCAAAATCTTTCGGAGACGTCATATCCGGTCGAGCCGCACAACCCAAAGACCATACGCGTGCTTGGTAGATGTTGCGCCTTCTTCCAAATGAAACCAACAGTTGGAAGTTCCCGACGGTTGCTTTCAAACAGAAGAACATCCCAACAAAGATGACGACAACATCCGTGTCTACAATGCGCATATTTACTGTCTTATCCCTTGCTTAAGAGCATGCGGAGTGGTACATTACAGGCGTGTTCGTCTCCTCGTGGGAATATAATTCAATCGACTGTTCCACACGCAACTACATTGTCATCAATTATCTCGCACACCACCTTGTTTTCTTATCACTGCTCCGTCTGGATTTCTTCTCCAAGAAACGTGAATGGTTCCTCCTTGTTTTTAGAATCCCACAGGAACTCTGGCCACGAAGATGCAGACACGCGTGTAATGTAGTTCCATGGTGTAGTTTCACTTTCAGCATGGTGCGGGGAAATATCGGCTTGAAACGCTTGGTCTGAAGTTCCTGGG